>MVGT01001762.1:0-22688 GCA_002174775.1 Macleaya cordata
TGGATAGGTACGTGTATGATTCTAGAAATGTCGAGGTTATATGCTTCCTAGATTAGGCGAAGACTTGAGGAACGTAACAACTCCTGAATTATTTTAATGATCATTAAGATGTCTGCACAAGTCAAACGGTTGACCACCGCGACAACGGCTACATCAGCAAATTATGGTCAAGGGTCCACTGAACCCAAATCATGAGCCAGCGTGCTTCTCAGAAAAACCGATAAATCAGTCGCTCGGTCGGAAATAAGGAAATAACGATGGGGTTCCACATCGGTTAAGTTGGAACACGATTTTGCTCACTGACTAGGAGCTGAAACATCTAGTCGTGGCCTCTTCACTCTAAGATGATTACACTACGCAGTATTATGATGGTGAGATGTTGTTAGTTTATTTGTACCTATATGGATAAGTGAATGGTTATCGGTTTATGTTGTAGTAAAGGTACCAAATGCTTTTACATTAATGTATTATGATTTCTCGGTTTTCTTTAAAACATGCATTGTCTTAAATTCATATTAGTGACTACCTGTTAGTATTATAAGTTCTCACTGGGCTTTTTGCTCAGGAAATCGAGGAGAAAGTGGATAATTGGATGTTAAGTAATTTGAGGAGGCAGGTATAGGGAGAGTATCCGCCTCAGGTTTATTATACTTGAGGTGTTGTTATTATTTAGTTATGATGCAGTTATTTTCCTTGCTTTGTATATATATTCTTTTGAACTATATAATGTAAAATAAGCACACTTATGCATATTTAGTATCACTTAACAAATCTTATATATGTATTATTTTATCAAACGAGAGATCGTTTTAGAATTATGGTTTGGATCCAGCCTAGTGGATGACTAGGTATTCTATATTGAAGAACATGGTTAATTGGATATGATGAGATGATATGGAAGAAGGGAATTCATATAGAAACGTTATTTATGGATAAATTATCTCTTCTACAGGTTTATGACACGTTTCAGACCCTGAAAATATAGGGGAAACTCTGGCGAATTTTCTGTATGGCCTAACCATTTTTAGAAGTGATTAAAGTTCTGACGAACTAGATTAGCTTAACTCTGATTTAGGTTTGTAAACCTTTGTTTAGGTTTGTTTAGTACTAATTAGTCACCTCTTGTAGTAAACCTAACGCCTCGAGATGCGACTCAATTTCTTAGAGATTTTGAGTTTCGAATTGGGGCGTTACACATGCAAGCTTTGCAAAATAATTACATTTGATTTATAAATCTAAACCCTATCAAAAGTATTGAAAGTACTTTAATGGCTACAAAAGAGTATTTATAAGTTCATATCTCAAATCCCGCAACGCTAACTCTTTACCGTATTAATTTCCTCCAATTAGTATACTGGTATTAGTACATATTTCCAACTGTAAACAACACATTTAATTCACTTTCAAAACTCAATTCAATTCATACTAATTTCATATAGAATAGTCTAGGAATCTAAATTCTAATCTAANATAAGGTTACTTATTAATACATCACCCATACATATATATAGTATATATACACAATTAAATAAAGTTTAATTGGTCAAAATCAAGGTCAAAATCGCAGATACCTTCTGTACTAGTCAAAATCGTGTTCCGAGCCTTGATTTGGGATCATTTAGTGTCCGATTTTTGCGCGTGAGTAGTCGAAATTGAATAACTTTTCGAGATCTATTTATTCATACGGTTCGATTCTTCAAATTATGCTCCAAACAAAAACTCATTATTTAATCCTAGACTTAATTATTTTAACACCTAATAGGTTCCACGATTGAAGCGTTGGACTCGACTCAACTTGACTCACCAAAGTCAACAAAATTATTTTGGGTCGTTACANATCAACCCTAAAATTGAAAACTAAAGATTAACAACATAAAATATCTAATTAAAAACAAAATGAAAAGCTAGGATTTCAATTTTATACCTCAATCCAAAAATTATGTGGTCCCTACGATCTCCATCGGACCATCATCATCATCTTCTTCTTCTTCTCTCTCTCTCTCTCTCTCTCTCTCTCTCTCCTCTCTCCTTCTTCTCCTTCTTCTCTTCTCACCGTCTCTCTCTCAAACTCTACTGTATGGTATAAGAGAGATTTCTCTCTCTCTTTCCTATAAAAACTAGTAACGGCGGTGGAAAAAAAAAAGCTAAAATAATAATAATAATAATAAAAAGAATAATGAAAATTACTTAGGTTATACTAAGGTATAAGCACATACAACAAATTATGTGTATATAAAAGAATAATTTATAAGGTTACTTATTAATACATCACCCATACATATATATAGTATATATACACAATTAAATAAAGTTTAATTGGTCAAAATCAAGGTCAAAATCGCAGATACCTTCTGTACTAGTCAAAATCGTGTTCCGAGCCTTGATTTGGGATCATTTAGTGTCCGATTTTTGCGCGTGAGTAGTCGAAATTGAATAACTTTTCGAGATCTATAAATTCATACGGTTCGATTCTTCAAATTATGCTCCAAACAAAAACTCATTATTTAATCCTAGACTTAATTATTTTAACACCTAATAGGTTCCACGATTGAAGCGTTGGACTCGACTCAACTTGACTCACCAAAGTCAACAAAATTATTTTGGGTCGTTACACTATCACAAACATCAAGCATTCTTAGTCCACACATCATGGAATTACGCTCATTTTGCTCTCTTTCTATGCAACATACAACATGAAAATTATCATTAAGACATGTGCATTCAACGTTCATTATAGCAAAAAATATGCTGTAGAGTCTAGAGAGAAAGAAAGATCCTTTCCTTTTTGGGTAGAACTTTCCTTTTAAAGTAAAAATTAGGGCTCCTTATGCAACCAACCGTTAAATCATTTACACCTAGGTGGTTGAGATGAAAAGATAAGAAAAATATCTCCTCTCATCCGCCATATGTCGCCCAGGGTATGGTTGATTTTGTGTCACATGGATTGGCTAAGTTTGCCTAAGAGAGAGAAAACACCAAAGTATTTTGTGAGAGGGAAAAAGCACAAAAAGAGTAATCTCCCAAAGGACACGTGGCGCAAGCAGTCCCCACTAAATGGATCGTCCAAAAAAAGGAAAAAGAAAAAGAAAGAAATAATTAATAAAAAAACCTTAGGAACCCTTACTTCAAGGTGGGATCCCTACTCAAAGTAAAGATCTCTACTCCAAGTGGTGAATCCTTACCTGCGCTGTTAGATACAAAGTCATCAACGGCTTAGGTTTCACCTTTTCTTTTAAAAATTAACATTATTTACTACAGGCCACTATAAAGTAGATTTTATTGCAATTTGGTCCTACCCTTTTTTGAAAGGCCACTAGTAACTACCATCCAAAATTGGATAAGGGCTGTGAGGTGATAAGGGATGTTCAAAATAGGATAAATGCCATAAGTGATATGGGCTGTTTCACTAATTTTATATATTTATTTTGAGGTCCCTGGAAGTTTTTTTTTTACTAACCACTTTTCCAAAGGGTACTAACCAAACCCCATCTTCTTCCTCATACAATTTTTGTTCCTTCATTAACCTTCGAACATAGTTTTCTGGGCACCGGAAGCATTCTCCAGTAGCATCATTTTGGTGTTATTAACATTGTGGATGGTGATGAATTTGGGAAGAAAGCTCCATTAATGGAGGATTCTTCTCAAAACACTTGGGAAGAGATTATTAGATCTTCAAACCCAATTAAACAAGAAAAATCTGAGGTAAGACAACCTATTAACAAGTTTATTCTTCGATTTTTATGTTCAAAAATGCTTTTTCTTTTTTTCTCTGTCGATGTTTGTTCTTACTGGTACGAGGGAACAATAAGATAAATGTTCTTTTTGGTATAGAGGAACACGATGACAAATGTTCTACCCAGAACAAGCGAACAATATGACAAATGTTCTATTAAGCATAATTGAACAAAATGATAAATGTTCTACCCAATATACAGGAACAAGATGATAAATATTCTAATAGGAAAAAGGAAAAAATTTCACAAATGTTCTACGGAATGGAAATGAATAATGAAAATAAGTAAACCATAATGCATATGTGATGAATTTAAACTTGAATAAATTATTTGTCAAGTTGTCCTACGGAATGGAAATGAACAAAAGGACCATTGTCCTAATATATGATACAGAACATATGGTCTAATGTTCATTTCCAACGCGTAGAACAACTTTGCCAAAAAAAAAAATTTAAAATCATCTTTGTTAATATGCTTGGAAAAATTTGAGTTGGGAACATAAATTTTAAGAATACACAATGTTTTTTTCAGAACCACCACCACCATCACCAGTTCTATTACCGGATGATAGAGAACAGAAAGAGAGAGAGAGAGATAAACATCATGTAAACTTCAATATTCTAAAATCTATATTAAACACATTAGTTAATTGAGGCTGACGTAAGTCAATATAAATCAAATGAATAATGAAAATAACTAAACCATAATACATATGTGATGAATTTAAACTTGAATAAATTATTTGTCAATTTGTCCTACGGAATGGAAATGAACAAAATGACCATTGTCCTAGTATATGATATAGAACATATGGTCTAATGTTCATTTCCACCGCGTAGAACATAACTTTGCCAAAAAAAAAATTTAAATCATCTTTGTTAATATGCATGAAAATTTTGAGTTGGGAACATAAATTTAAAGAATACACAATGTTTTTTTCAGAACCACCACCACCATCACCAGTTCTATTGCCGGATGATAGAGAACAGAGAGAGAGAGAGAGAGAGAGAAACATCATTTCTAAAATCTAAATTAAACACATTAGTTAATTGAGGCCGACGTAAGTCAATATAAATCAAATGAATAATGAAAATAACTAAACCATAATGCATATGTGATGAATTTAAACTTGAATAAATTATTTATCAATTGGTCCTACGGAATGGAAATGAACAAAAGAACCATTGTCCTAGTATATGATACAGAACATATAGTCTAATGTTCATTTCCACCGCGTAGAACATAACTTTGACAAAAAAAAAATTAAATTATTTTTGTTAATATGTTTGGAAAAATTTGAGTTGGGAACATAAATTTTAAGAATACACAATGCTTTTTTCAGAACCACCACCACCATCACCAGTTCTATTACCGGATGATAGAGAACAGAGTGAGAGGGAGAGAGAGAGAGAGAGAGAGAGAGAGAGGAACATCATGTAAACTTCAATATTCTAAAATCTAAATTAAACACATTAGTGAATTGAGGCCGACGTAAGTCAATATAAATCAAAGGAATATTGAAAATAACTAAACCATAATGCATATATGACGTATGACTATACTCTAAAACTTGAATAAATTATTTATAATCTGTCCTACGGTATAAAAATGAACGAAGACACTATTGTCCTAGTATATGTAACAGAACATATAGCATGATGTTCATTTCTACTATGTAGAACGGTCTAATGTTCATACCCCACGTGTGGAACATTTGCGATGAAGTTTAGTTCCCGCGCGTGGAACGTTTGCTATAATGTGCTACTGTGCGGAGTAGAACATTACTTACGATGTTCGGTTCCCGGTTGTGGAACATATTTTATACCCTCTACTCCTAATAGAATTATTGTGGTGGAACATTTTCTCGAAAATGGTATAAAATGTGCTAGTAGATATACTAGGTAGAACATTTATCATTTTGTTCACTTATCACTAGTAGAACATTTGTGAAATTATTTCTTTTTTTCTGTTAAAATATTTATCATCTTGTTCCCATATACGGGGTGGAGCATTTATCATTTTGTTCACTTATCGCTAGTAGAACATTTGTCATATTGTTCGCTTGTTCTGGGTAAAACATTTGTCATCGTGTTCCTCTATACCAGAAAGAACATTTATCTTATTGTTCCCTCGTACCAGTAAGAACAAACAGCGAACGAAAAAATAAATAAATGCAGTTTTGAACTTAAAAATCGAAGAATAAACTTGTTAATAGGTTGTCTTTATCTCAGATTTTTCTTGTTTGATTGGGTTAGAAGATCCAATAATCTCTTCCCAAGTGTTTGAGAAGAATCCTCCATTAATAGAGTTTTCTTCCCAACTTCATCACCATCCACAATGTTAATAACACCAAAATAATGCTTCCGAAAAATGCTACCGGTGACCGGAAATTTATGTCTGGAGGTTCATGAAGGAACAAAAATTGTATGGGGAAGAAGAAGGGGTTTGATCGGTGATGGTTTTCTCTTTGAAAGTGGGATAAAAACCATTTTTTCCAACAGCCCATATCCTAAGGTTTTTAAAATAAAATACTAAATTAATTAAGGACTTTTTTATAATTTTTAAAACTTTAGTTGTAGTCAAACTGGTTTGACCTAAGTTTGACTCACAGCCCTTATCCATATCCATATGGTCTATAACATGCCCCTTTTGAAACTATTGTTAGGTTTCAAAAACCAATCTAGAGTATATTGTTTTACAAATAGGTCCAAACTTTTGTTACTTTTCAAAAAGGTCCTTCTACTAACTTTCTGAAATTTAATTACAACTACGTACAAACCTTGTTTATTTTTAGGAAGGTCCTCCCAATTACTTTTTCTCTACCAAAAGGGTTCCCCTCCCAAATTAGTTCCAGTAGCCTTCAAACTTAGATGAGTGAGGCTTGTTACTACAAATTTCAAAATGAAATTCACCAAGTGTTACACAATATTATTCAAGTCAATTTGGACAAAATTGGTCCATATTTTTCAATATTTGGTCAAGATTAACCCAAAAATGCTCACAACTATTGGTTAATGGCACCCAAGATGGGTGCGAAAAATTGGGTGTCAACACAAACAATTCCTTCAATCGAAGGGCTGCATTTTGGATGAGGATATCCTTGCTCTTATTCCTTTTGTTCTTACTGAGGGTGATAATGATCGGCTTTCTACTATTTTTACCGTGGAGGAAGTGAAATTAACTATTTTTTCTATTCTTACTGATAGTTTCGCGGGTCCGGACGATTTTCTGGCTTCTTTTTATCAGTCGAGTTAGGATATTATTAAGCATGACATTATTTCAACTACTCAGAATTTTTTCGTGGGACCCCTATGCCTGAGTCTATGACGGTGACTTATATTGCAATGATTCTCAAGGTTGATGACTCCAAATTTTTTAGTGATTTTCGGCCTATTAGCCTGTGCAATGTTGCTTATAAAATTTTTAGTCGGATTATCTGTTCTCGGTTGGTGGATATCCTCCCTAAGCTTGCTTCCTTGGATCAGGGTGCTTTTATTAAAATTGTCTTATTCTTGAGAATGTTGTGTTAGCTCAAGATATGGCTTTGAAGTTGGGTTCTAAGGTTAAGGGTGGTAATTGCATTTTAAATTTGGATATGGCTAAGGCTTACGATCGCCTTACGTAGCCTTGTTTGTGGGCAGTTTTACAGAGGTTTGGATTTCGACAGCATTTTTTTAACCTTATTATGTATTGTGTGAATCGTGTAAGTTTTCTGTGTTATTTTAAGGAGCTTAGTCTTTCAGGGGTCTCCGTCACGGAGATCCTCTTTCGCCGTCTCTTTCTGTTTTGGCGATGGATATTTTAAGTCATGGCTTACGCAAGGCTTTTCAGGACGGTAAGATTGGTTATTTTCACACTCTTTTAGGTTGTGATCCTGTAACCCATCTTCTTTATGCTGATGATGTTGTTGTTTTTCTAAATGGTTGAAAATCTTCTATTGAGCGTTGTTTGGATTTTCTTCGTAGATATTGTGTTTGCTCAGGTCTGAAGGTGAATATTAAAAAAAGCTCCTTTATTGTTCACCATTCTCTGCCTCATAATCGTGTTGAGATGCTTCGTACTAGTACTGGTTTCTCTCAGAAGGTGCCTCCTTTTATTTATTTAGGGGTTCCTATTGCATTGGGTAGAGTTTCTATCTCCTCTTTTGATGATCTGATTAAGAAAATTCGTTAGAAGGTTAATGGGTGGAAGGTGAAATTACTTTCGCCCGGTGGTAAGTTGATTCTTATTAAGCAATAGAAACTTGTAAAACAACAGACCTGATGCATATTCTGAGTAGACAGTAGCATGTTTAGATTATGCATCAGTTCACACAAAAATCCATGTCTTTTGACTTCAGTCCTTTTATATTAGATAGTAGACATCTTAATGATGATTTCAGGCCCTGGAACACGTCATTTCGATTCACAGTTTGAAGTGTGCGATTTTTACAAATTAAATGTACTTGAACCTAAAGTCTTTTTTTTACTCCAAGGTTTATAACTTAATTTTATTTTATTTTTATTTTTATTTTTATTTTTTATTTTTATTTTTTTTGAAAAACCTCCGTAAGGAAGGTTAAAATTTATTAAGAACAAAACCGAGAAAACAGAAGGGGGACGAGGCCTAACCTTCGAGATACAAAACAAATAAAAGAACAAAACACATATTAGCGGAACCTATAGGTCGGTAAACCAGCCCGTCGTGGCTGGTTTGGTGATGAATAAAAGGAGGAGCATAGTCCCACCACATTATATTTCTCTGATGAACTCCAATGTTAGCAAGTTTATCCGCTGCTCCATCGCCTTCTCGAAATATATGAGAGAACCTGAAGCTATTAGTATCGAAGTCCATTATACAGTTTTGCCATCTAGTTCTCAGTTCCCATGGGACTGAAAATGAACCCGATAGAGCCAGAATTGCTAGCTGAGAGTCACATTCTAGCCAAACGAAGATCCATCCGTGTTAATTTTTACCCAGCCCCGTAGAGGAGGGTGCCAAATTACTTGATGAATGAGCAGAGCAGGTCTGAGGTTTGGACTGAAACCCAGAGGCTGAATTCGAATTCAATCAATAGAAGTAGCCTTGCACTCTATTAGGCTCCTGGTTTCATAAACTAGATTTTGGACCATACGCTTTGCATGAAGGAGAGAGACACCTCCATTGTCAAATCTAGCAGCATTACGAGTGTGCCAAATAACCTATATAACCGTGATGGTCGTGGCTAATAACAGATCTAGCAGCTGCGAGTTACTATGCCGCCATAAGATATCCTTTAGCATGTCCTGCATAGAAGAAAGGTTGAGACGAGTAGAAAAATTAGCTTCCACCCAATTCCACAGTGAGGAAGAAAAGCTGCCATCAAAGAAAAGATGTTGAGAAGTCTCTCCACAACTGGGACGTGAGCATAGAGAACATAAAGAAACCATTATCACCCCACACAGAATTAGATGATTGTCAGTAGCAAGCCTGTCATGCAGCATCTTCCAAACCACGAAAGATCTTCGTGGAGGAATGAAATTAACCCAAATTTTCTTAAAGATATCGTTAATGATCCCCACTTAACGAACAACCTCATAAGCCTCCCGAAGGGTGAGCTTAACATCTAAAGACTCCAACCAAATTAAAGAATCATCCACTGGAAATCTTGGAAGAGAAACTGACCTTATTTCCTATGCTAAGTTAGGATAAAGATCAGTAAACCTAGCTGGAAGATTCCACGTACCATTTGTAATAAAATCAGCCACTTTGAGGTGTTTGGAGTAAACAGAATAGGATTTCCCATGTTATCCATAATGCATCCATTTATAGATTTAACCCATGGATCATGCCAGAAATCAGCCTTCAAACCATCACCAATTAACCATTGGCAGTGCATGAGAACATTAGGGTAAGCTCTTTTAATGGCAGGCCATATCAAAGAGCTTGTGTAATGACGAATTATAGAAAGACCTCTGAAGAACCGAGCCCTCATAAACTATGCCCAGTGAGATGAACCAGCTAAAATATCCCAAGTGAGTTTCATAGAAGCCGCCTCATTGAGAGAGATAAAAAATGGAGCCCCAACCCACCTTCCGTCGCAGGAAGGGTGATTTTCTTCCAAGCCACTATAACTTGTTTCCTTATTGATATATCACCACTCTAGAAAGAGTTTCTTATCCAACCATCCACTGTTTTAATCATAGCCCTAGGCCAGGAGTAGATTTGGAAGCTGTAAAGAAGCATACTATGGATAACAGCCCGAACTAGCTGCACTCTTCCCATAAGAGAGAGAGAGATCCCCATCCAAGAACTCAAACCAATCTTGACTTTATCAATAAGCGGATGGAGATGGATACGCTTTGGGCTGCCGCGAAAGATGGGAACACCAAAGTTATTCAAAGGAATTGTACTTAATGAAATCCCAAGGTAGGCAGATAGTTGGGTAGCCCGCCTAGATGCAAATTTTCCCATAAACAGATTGCATTTTTGTTTGTTAACGATCTGACCTGATTCTCTACCATAATCATCCACAAGAGATAGTAAGTGAGATAAATCTCTTCTCACACCCCTACAAAAAACCATGATGTCATCGGCATAAAAAATATAGGAGGGAGTATTGCATCTCCGCAGCGAAGAGATGCAATGAAGCTTATCATCTCTGACTAGCTCTGAAATGCCTCTACTCAAAACATCTTCGGTAAGACAAAAGATATCGGAGATAACGGATCTCCTTGATGAACACCTCGTTTACAAGAGAAATAACCTTCAGCCCGGCCATTAATTACGATCGATAACATGGCAGAATGGAGTATAGCAAAAATCCAGTTCACAAAGGTGTCGGAGAAACCAAACTTTCGAAGCACACAGAGTAAGAAGCTCCAATCTAGAGTGCCAAAAGCTTTCCTCACATCAAGCTTTATGGTTATATTTCCATCGAAGTTCCGACGATCAATAATATTGATTGCTTCAGAGGCAAGGCCAATGTACTCTGCAATTTTCCTGCCTCGAAAAAAAGCCCGCTGATTTGGGCTGATAATTCGAGAGGCCACCAAGCATGTCCTGTCAGCTAATATTTTACAAATAATCTTGAAGTTCAAATTAGCTAGGGCAATAGGTCTGAATTTATCAATTCTATCAGCACCATCAACCTTTGGAATAAGGATTACATTATTAGAGTTGAAACCATGAAAGATCCAACCTGTTTGGAAGAACATCAGCGTTGAGGCATATACATCTTCGCCAATGATGTCCCAGAAATGCTTGTAGAAACAGCCCCCAAATCCATCTGGACCCGAAGCTCCATTAGGATTCATAGATAAAATGGCAGCTTTAACTTCATCAATTGAAGGAAGCTGAGTTAACATAGCGTTATCTCCATTTGTGACCAAAGTAAGAATCAAGTTGTCAATTAAACCCATGTTGGAATAGGAGTTTTGAGAACCATAGAGGTGACTAAAGATCCGTTGTAAGCAAGCCATTGTCCGAGTCCATCACCGAAATTCAGTTCCGCTTAGCATTGATCTTCGCCGATTTATGAAAATAGGGAGTGTTTCGATCACCTTCAACTACCAAGTGACAACGAGCCCTATCACTCCAAAAAATCTCACATGTATCAAGGGCCGGTGACATTGCCTTTGAAGCCTCCATCTCTTCCTTATGAAGTTCTTCCGAGAATCCTAGCATAGATAATCTGTTTTGCACCTCATCCAGATTCTCCTTGGCCATTTTAACTTTTTTGTGAATATCACCATAAACTTCTTTGTTCCATGTTTTCAGATCCAACTTAAGAGCTTTGAGCTTTGACATTAGAGTTAGCATTCAGCAGCCACTGAAATTTCGATTCCACACTCGAGTAATCACATTTCTTATGTCTGGATGGTCTAACCACATTCTTTGAAAGCGAAAGCTAGTGGGGAAAGTAGCAGCTCCCCTTTCCGAGATAAACAGAAGAGGGTAATGTCAGAAGCTAATTTTGGCAAAGTGCAGCATGAAGAAATTCTCCAAAAACCTAACCACGCATCATCACAAAGCGTTCGATCAAGTCTCATTTTGGTGTGACAACGACATCCCCGACCATTAGACCATGTGTAAAAAACACCTGTCAAGGTGGTTGAGAGAACAAGTGTCGGACATTTGGCAGGGGACTGCTATGTTTTTCATGCGCGCCCAAGATGCGTTGAAATCTCCTATCACACTCCAAGGGCGTGCAAAAGATTGACGGATAAAAGCAAGCTCTAACCATAGTGATCTTCATGTAATGTAAGTAGTAGCTGCATAAACAGATGTAATACAAACTGGATTGCCATCAACTATAATTTCAACTGTAATCTGCTGATTAGAAGTAACAATTCTCGGTTGCATCGCAGGGTTGCAAATACCCCAAAGGTTTGGATTGCGTGAACCCCTATTATTAGTACCAAATGGCTGCATACCAATGGATCTCCAAAAGATTTGAGGAATAGAGTTAATAAGAACCCAAGGTTCAGCAATAAACAGTAAATTTGGACGATGCGAGATGCATATATCCCTGATTACCTGACGAGTGTGATCGTTTCCCACACCCGTAGCATTCTAATATAGGATTTTCATTGATCACAGATGTGAGTGCTAGCCTTACCTCGAATTGGATAAGGTTCATCTCTCATCACCTGCTAGTGTTTATTCTTTTTTTCTTTTTTCTTCTGACTTTTGGACAAAACCAATTAGAACTCTTCTTTATCCTGGGGACCTTGGTCTGGGGGAGAAGTAGAGGAGGAAGTTTCTAGGGTATTTGGAACAGCCGAGCTGGACGAAGGGGAGATTTCTCTCAATTGGGAATCCTTCGCAGGAGGTTCATCCGAGATAGGAGATGGAAAAAGGTTGGTTCTGTGTTCAACCTTGAGATCAAATGACGGAGTAACCAAATCTTGTCCCCCTATTATTGTACGAGAGTTAGAACTAACCTCATGAGTGTTTGAATCATCATCTTTGGGTTTCATTGGATCACCTTTGCTGATTGCCTCAGGTGATGAAGTTTTAATACCCGAGTCAGCTGGAGCCGTAGATGGAACTACAGGATCAGCCTTCTTCCCCTCTGATTTTTCCAGATCATATTGCTTAGTTGTGGTTCGTCCAGCCTTAGATTATTTCATTGACCTTGCTTTTGAACGACCCCTAAAAGCAGCTCTGACTTTAATTTCCTTATCTAAAACCTTTAGTCTGGATTTGCATTCACCATAACCATGACCGATCGTTTTACAATGATTGCAGAACGCTGGGAGACGTTCATACTCCAAAGAGACGAAGGCGGCAAAATCATCTCTTTGAATTAGCAGCTGTTCAGGAAGTGGTTGTAGAAGATCTACATCCATTAGAATTCTAGCATAGTGCCCAAATGTTATGTCAATTGTGTTGGTGTCAATTTGAATAGGCAGACCAACTCCTCGAGCAATTTCGAAGAGGATCCTTGGTTTCCAGTATTCGAGGCTTAAGTCTGAAATTCTGACCCAGATCTGAGCGTGGGTTTGCCTTTGCTTTCCAGGACTGAAGTCAGGCATCCATTAGAACATCCTAAGAATATCTGGTTTGAGGTTCCAGGAAGAAACCGATCTTACTTTATTCAGATCATCCATAGAAGAAAAGTGAAAATCAAAGTAATCTTTACCAATTGGTACCATGCACCTTGTCTTCAATCCAGGCCATAACGATTGAAGTTGAGCTTTTAGGGCAGACATCTTAGGTGGGGTGTCTCCTTTGGAAAGGATTAATCTCCCAAGCAGATTGGTTTTGCATTCGGCCAAGCTTGCTCTGTATTCATCTTCGGTGATTTTGATTGAGAGATGATCACCCTTGAGACAAGGAGTAGGTAGTTGTGTTGAAGAAACGTTTAATGGCTGTGCAGCTTGGGCAAAGGATTTCTTTGCCGGAGTATTTGATTTAGTGGTTTGATCGAGAAAGCTCCATGGGCAGAAAATTTGATCAGGAGGGCGTCCGGCGGAGCTCATTTTTTCAAAACTCTCACGAGATCGAGAGTTTTTTCAATTTGGTTTTATTGAATGGATTTAAAGTTCGATTATAAGGCCCAGAGTTAACTTTGAACTTAGTCAAATGTTATTGACCAAGAAATGACCATAGACTACCATTTGGACTCAGTCTTTATATAAAATAAGTGAAATATCAGAATTGTTCCTATATTTCTTCAACTAAGCTTTAAGTTTAATGATCCGAGTGGGATTATAGGATTTGAGAATTGGGGTGTTACAATTTGGTATCAGAGCATAGGCTTTAAGTCCTTTTCAAAAAAGTAGGTTATTTTTTTTATTATTATTTTTTTTTTCAAATAAAATTTTCAAAAGTTTTTTTTTATGAATGTTTTTTAATTTCTTTTAGTTGGGGTAAGGAAGGACAATTAAAAACTTTATCAATACTGAATTGTGTGTACTAGTTATTTAATACTAAGATCGATGTATAGAAAATAATAGAGTTGTTTCTTTCTGAAGGAAATGGCACGTGGAGGAGCACGCCGTACTCTATCTTATGTATATGAGACAACATCAGGCACCGCAATAGGAACTGGGAATGAACCAACCCAGAATGAAATCAACCAACAAGAACAACAGACAGAAGAATTAAGGACAAAGACACAACTATTAAGACTCAATTAGATAGAGTTGTCAGTGTCCTTGGACAAATCACGAATAACATACGTGCGGATCGGCAACAACCACCCCAACCACAACAAGATTAAGCTGGAGCGGGAGAATTAAGACAAGTCAATTTTTGAAGGAATTTCAAAGTCTACAATCTAAGGAGTTTAAGGGGACCGAGGAACCGCTTCAAGCCGAGGAATGGTTGATGAACATCAAAAAGAAGTTCGTAGCTATGGGAGCACCAGAGGAGCATAAAATAAGGTTGGCAACATACATGTTTCAAGGTAAAGCAGACCGTTGGTGGGGTTCAACCATGCGCACTTATGATGTCGAAACAATAGTATGGAATAACTTTGAAAGGATATTCTTGGAGAACTATTTACCAGAAACTGCACGAATTCGAAAGAGCGTGGAGTTCATGGAATTAGTCGATATGACAGTAAACCAGTACGAAAAGAGGTTTACAAAATTATTTCGTTGCGTGCCTCATGTGATTTCAACAAAGCTGCTCAAGGCAAGTACATTTCAAGGAGGGCTAAAATTTGTGATTCAGAACAAGGTAGTACCCTTCCGACACAATACTTACACCAATGTCATAGAGACTACCTGAGATGTTGAAGCCAATTGGGAAAGTGGTCAAAAAGAGAAAGAGCAATGGGAACAAAGGAAGAAGCACAAGCCAAATCCAGCGCTCGCAAAATCAACGGGGATCAACATCTCAACCAACAGGGAATAGACCGAGGAAATGCTATCGGTGTGGTCAGGAAGGACATATCGTAAGGGATTGTCCAAAACCACCATCGGGCCGGGCAACAAGCCGATCAATCAGCAGCAAGGATAAGTACAACCTCAACTATAATATGCACGTCAACAAAATAATTAAGGACGACCTCCAAACCAGTTCAGGAACAACGCTCAACCTTATCAGTCAAGGCCACAACAACAAGTTCAACAAAGGGTATAAGGACAAGTTAGTCACCTTGCGCCACTAGAGGTGAAAACAGAAAATATTGTTATTGAAGGTAGATTCCTTGTTTATAGTTCTTAGGCTCAAGTTTTGTTTGATTCTGGTGCTACGCATTCTTTTATGTCTATGTATTTTGCTGCATCATTGGGTTTAGAACCTGCACCATTAAGATAAATCTTCATATTGCATCTCCGCTTGGGAGAACTGTTGTTTTAACTAAAGTCTATAGAGATTGTCCAATTATACTTGCCGACCTCGAGATGACAGTTGACCTCATTTTAATGAGAATGGTGGATTATGATGTTAATCTCGGAATGGATTGGTTGCCTTATCATTATGTTACTCTTGATTGTTTCAAGAAGAGGGTTACTTTCACTACATCGGATGGACAAAAAATATCTATCTAGTGGGATAGAGAGAAGATCTTTGATCCAACTTTGCCAGGTATAACAAGACGCAGAGAAACTGAAGAACAAAGAGCACTACTCGCTTATTTGGCTGACAGAGAGAATATGATTGTAGCTGATGAAGATACCCCTATAGTTCGTGATTATTGTAGACGCCAAATTTTCCCACACCAGTGAAAATTACCCATTTTGGGCGCACCTCGATTTGCGTGCAAAATTTCGACAAAATTGGCTTAACATGACCAAGCGGGCCTAACTNCTTATCACGTTCATACACCCCCGCGTGGGCGAATCCTATTTCGCGTTTCCCACGTGTTCATCCTCTCTCTTCTTTGGAGGTGGAGAGTGTGAGTGCGCTGGGAGGTGCTGGATTCCGGCTCCACAATTATATGGACGTGTTTCCTGATGAATTACTTGAGATACCCCTACTAAGAGAGATTAAGTTTATGATCAATGTTTATCCGGAAATAAAAGAAATTTTTATACCACTATACAAGATGGCGCCACTGGAGTTAAAAGAACTACATAAGCAGTTGACAGAGTTACAACAGTTAGGATTCATCCGACTAAGTGCATCACCATGAGATGCACCAGTTCTTTTCGTGAAAAAGAAGGATGGGTCAATGAGGCTATGCATTAACTATCGGCAGTTGAACAAGGTGACCATCAAGAACAAGTATCCACTTCTAAGAATCAATGATTTATTTGATCAACTGACGGGTGCTAAGTACTTTTTGAAAATTGTTCTACGATTAGGTTATCATCAACTAAGAATCCGAGAGGAGGACATCGAGAAGATTGCATTTTGAACAAGATACGGCCACTTTGAATTCTTAGTGATGCCTTTCGGTTTGACAAACGCACCTGCAGCTTTCATGGATCTAATGAACAAAGTATTCCTGCCGTTCTTGGATCGTTTCGTTATAGTTTTTATAGATGGCATTCTAATCTATTTTAAGACGAGGGAAGAGCATGAGGATCATTTGAGGATTGCCTTACAGACCTTGAGGGAACACTAATTATACGCTAAGAAGAGTAAATGTGACTTCTGGATAAGGGAAGTATTATTTTTAGGACATGTAATTTCTAAACAAGGGGTTGCGTTAGACCCAGCCAAGATTTCAACAGTCCTAGGTTGGGAACGACCTAAGAATGTGTTTAGAATCCGAAGCTTTTTGGGTTTAGCCGGTTATTATAGACGTTTCATCGAGAATTTCTCCAGAATTGCAGCACCACTCACGCAGTTAACCAAGAAGGGAGTCAAGTTTGAATGGAGCCAAGAGTATGAAGAATCTTTTGAGGAGCTGAAAAAAGACTAACAACATCGCCAATATCATGAAATTGGGTACGTGATCTACTGTGATGGTTCGTACAACGGACTGGGTGGTGTGCTTATGCAGAATAGTGGCTTACATTTCAAGACAACTGAAGAATCATGAGAAGAATTATGCGACACGTAATTTGGAGTTGGCAGCAGTAGTGTTTGTACTGAAGCTATGGAGACATTACCTTTACGGTGAGAAGTTCAAAGTTTTCTTAGATCATAAAAGTTTGAAGTATATATTTACTCAAAAGTATCTGAATCTAAGACAGAGGAGATGGCTAGAGTTCCTCAAAGACTATGACTTTTCACTAAACTATCATCCGGGGAAGGCGAATGTGGTAGCAGACGCATTGAGCAGGAAGAATCATGGTACACTAGTGACAATCCAGTTGCTAGAAACAGTAGTTGTAACACCATGAAAATTCTTGTATGGGCCTTGAAAAAAAAGCCCATGGGCTGGGCCAATGTGGGGTAGTATGTGTGAAGAGCATGGCAACTGAAGTCATGCACGTGAAGAAAGCATGGCAACTGAAGTCGTGCACGTGAAAGGAAGTAATACCACACGTGACTTCGTGTGATGAGTGAGAGGTTGACGGATTGATTCCAACCTTTAACTAAACTAGTACCTCATGCATAGGATGAGATGAAGTGTAGCACAAAAATACTTTTGCACAACAAGTGTAGGGTTAAATACATAAAATGAATAATTGGATAGTTGCAAAAACACTCTTTGCGAGGTATATATATAGTTATACGATGTATATAACGTATATTGTACGTAAGACCTTGCATGCATGCATGCACGTGAAAAATGGCAGGTGCACTAAGGGTACACGTGTATGTATACAAGTATATATGTATATATATATATATATGTATATAATATTATTATTATTATTATTTTTACGTAAATAATGCATGCAATAAGTATATATATATAAGGGGTCTAATTAATTTAACTCATGCATGTAGGGTACGTTAGGTGGGGCGTACGTATTTGTATATATATATATATATATGTATATATATATATAGTGTAGATAGAAACCGTGTGGACCCCACCCATAGTAGAAAATGTGTGTAACCTAGAGAGAAATAACTAAGTCTTGGGGATTACTCAAGGTTGGTTGGGAATGAGATATTTTAGGAAACAAGTTGCGGAATAAATCTTAGAGTTTTGGAAAAAAATATAGAAAGAGAAAAAGAGAGAGTGTGGTCGATCTCTCCATAAGAGAGGATCGACCCACACATGTTATTTTTTTAAGAATCCCATTTTTACACAAAACCTAGAAAACTTACCCTAAATTAAAAGTAGGCTTATTTTTGGTAATCTATTAAGGATTGGGATTATCCAAACCGTTGGATCTAATCTTGAGACACTTGTGAACATCTAGTGGGTCCCTATAAATTTTAGGAAATCAATTTGACACAAAAACAAGGTCCACTTTGTGTGAGTCGACCAAGCCTAAGAGGAGGTCGATCTCTCCTCAATTCTTTCCCTAAAAAACCTATTAGCTAAACCTTCTCACTTGGATACTAGGGTTTCTCATAAAGTTAAAATAATATGAACCCTTGGATGGTGATCAAGTGATCACCACCATTCAATCTTAGAAATCCAAACCGTATAGCTTGTGCGAGTAGTTTTCTTATCAAAAAGAATTCTAAATCTCTATCTTTAGTAAAAGAAAATATTTAGGGAAGTGAGAGGAATTTTAGGAATTCATAGAGATAGAGAAAATCTAAGGAGAGAAGGAGAGATCGGCTATATAGAGAAAATCTAGGGAGAGAAGGAGAGATCGGCTATACTAGGGCCGATCCCTCTAAGTCTCTCACTTTTTGGAGAGAAGTGAGAAAAAAAAGAGAAGAGAGGGAGAAAATGGCAGTAGCCCTAGGGGCTTGGTTTGGTGTGTTTTCTTCTTCAAATCCTAGAAAAACTTCAAGGTTTTAAAGCTTAGAGGAAGGAGAAGAAGCTACTGGATCAACCGTCACTAAGTTGCACGATAAAGGTAGGGGAAAACATGTGTATTTTGTGAGTATAAACTTATTTGTTTTCTCTTAATTTGAAGTTGAATATATGTTCATGAAGGGCTGTTTTCCATGAACTGATAAATATATACATATATATGTATATATATTACATGTGTTGATATATATTTCATGTTGTTTAAATCCCATGAAAGATATTGAAGAAAACGTTCATCTAATAAGAGATATTGAGAAGTGATGCATGGCTTGATGGGTTATTCCAAGTCATGTCCTCCAAGGTGAGGGATTCCTGCAGAAGATCGTATGATGTACGATGGAAAGAGAAACCTAATGATTTAAACAAGAAAGCGAACCAATTGTTTGGTCTGAAATCTTCGGTAACGTTAATGTTATTGTTTTGATTTGTTGCTGTTCAATGTATGAATTATATATGTTTGTTATGATATTGTACTGTGTTAGATGAATTATGAATCCCTACTAAGCATTGGCTCACCCCATCCATTTCATCTTTCACAGATCAGTGAAAGGGATACGTAAGAATGCGAGTTGTGGTGTACTCGTAAGGAAAAAGACTAGGTAGGTCTTCAATGAACAATATTTCTAGTTGTTTATTACTTGAATAAGTTTGGAAAGGTTACTTGGACAAGATGGGACGTTTTATGTTGATTTGGGTCTATTTCGATTTTTGGACAGCAGGTTGGTTTCTCTGACCAGTTGTTAGTGTTTGGATCTTAATTACTATTTTGTTTATGGGATTTTATTTTTGGTTGCATTTCTGGATTCATGAGATCCAATAGAAGTTACAGTAAAAATTTCATGATTTTAAGGATAATTTTCGTTTATATATTTTAAAAGCTGATGCTTGCGTACTTAAAGTTGATATCAATTTCACATGTGCTGGGTTGCACACGTTTTGGAACAAAACTCCTGAAGGTGATACTGTTTGAACACCTATTACATAGTATGGCGTCCAGCAAAGTTTAAACTCTCTGCTAGTATATCTTAAGAGATAAAAAGGCATAAGGCATGTGGAACCTAGAACCCTAGTCAGACCTAATGACTTACGTGGGTCTATGGTCAGGCCTAACCATATTGAGTTGTGTTTTGAAAACCCTAATTTAGATATGGGCCCTATTTGACTTATTTGACTAAGACCCAAACCCAGATTTGTTGGGCCTGAACTGACCAAGCCCGCAAGATAGATGGACTAAAATGTATTTCAAAACCTGCATATATAATTAATATTCCGGGCTTTGGATATTTACACCTAAGTGGGTTGTAAGTACACCCAAGGTCCGGGATGTTACAGTAGCCGACTATGATCTACAAGTGGAGAGGGAAACTACAAATGCATATCTGTCACACGTGGTGGTGGAACTGATAATCATCAAGCAAGTGGTGGAAGTTCAGATACGGGATGTCAAGCCTCAAGAGATCCGATCAAAGATTGGAACATTAGAATCACTGGAGGGTTAGACTCAGAGAGCGAATGGTGGATTATAGTACAACAGAAGGTTGCGTATACCAGACAATGACAAGTTGAAGAAAGAGATTCTGACGATGGCACATGAGTCAATGTTTTCGATACATCCCGACAACACCAAGATGTATAGAGATCTAAGGAAACAATTCTGGTGGAGAGAATGAAGAAGGATATGGCACTTTTTGTTTCAAGGTGTCGCATCTGCCAACAAGTGAAAATAGAACATCAAAGGCCAATAGGACCATTGAAGCCACTAGATGTTGCAGAGTGGAAATAGGACTTCATTACTATTAATTTTATCAGGGGACTACCCCAGACTAGGCAACGACAGGACAGTGTTTGGGTCATAGTTGACAGACTCACTAAGACTGCACACTTCATAGCAACTAAGAAAACTGACTCCATCGCAATTTTGAGCGCGCTATACATCAAGGATATCGCCAAGTTGCACAGTGTACCTTCGTCGATTATGTCAGACAAAGATCCACTTTTTACGTCAAGGTTCTGGGAATGTTTTCAAAGTGCAATGGGAACCAAGCTGAACCTGAGTACCGCATGTAGACGCCAAATTTTTGCACACTAGTGAGAAATGCCTATTTTGGCCGGACCTCGTTTTTCGTGCAAAATTCAATAAAAATCGGTAATAAGACTCTCTCCAAAATTCGGTTCAAAGTCAGGTTAAGAATCGAACCAAAATCAAAGGAATCTCAAATTCGGGATAGAATAGGCCTAGTGTAGAACCGTTAGGTTTCCTTTTGGTTCTAGGTCAATAGGTGGGGCCACGTGTCATCTCTTGATTGGCCATTACAAATAAAATTTCTTTTTAAGGTGGTGTGACCATTGACCAAAAATGTTTTTATCTGTATTTTTTTTTAAAAATAAAAGGGTTTTAAAGGATGTGGGACCCATTTTATAAAAACAAAGCATTTCTATTTTGAAAGAAAATCAGAGTTTGTTTTGGTTAGATTTTAGTTTGTAAAATAAAAAGAATCACAAGTTGTGGGGACCACAAATCAGATGTACGTAGGCTGTTTTTGGTAAAAAAATGGTTTTTTTTAAAAAAATAAAAATAAAAAAAACAAAGTGTGGTGATGTGGCAGTCAAAACCCCACACTTAGTGTGCAGTTTTGACCAAAACCGCACATTCAATGTGCGGTTTGGGCTGCATCTGACGTGGCAGCCCAAACCGCACACCGCACACTAAGTGTGCGGTTTGGCTCTCTTGCCCAATCTCACCCACCTTTGCATGTGGGTCAACCTAACCCACACGTGTTTTACGCGTCTTTTTCCTATTTTGGCCAAATTACAAATAGGTCCCTGCATTAACTGTTTCCCAAATTATTCTCCAGTCCCTCCTTTTTCAAAAAAGCCCTCCATTGATCTTATCTATACACCTCATCTAAACAATTTCTAGCCATAAGTTTTAAAAAGGATAAGGAGGAATCTTGGGTGTTTGTCACCCACTGGACACATGTCCAAAATCTGGTGGAGTGTTGAGATTAGCTAATCCCAATGAGACATGTGTCCTTCTAGAACATTAGGGTTTTTCTATATATAGTATTAGGCTAGACATTTTTGGGGACCTCTCTTTCCTCTTTTGGTTTTTCTTTGTTTCTTTCTCTCCTTTTCTTCTTAGGGTTTTTGTCTGAGAGAGTAGTTTTGAGAGAGAGAGAGAGAAGAAGAAGAGAGGGTGACGTAGGGAGCTTGGTTAGGTGGGAGATTTTCCTATTTTGGGTAGAGAATTTCTTAAGATTCAAACACCATTTTTGGTGTGAGAGAGAGTTGAGAGAGAGAGTTAGGAGAGAATTCCAGGAGAAATTAAGAAGGAAACATCACCTCCATTCTCTCCCTTACATCACTAGTGATGTCATAGGTTAGAGATTTNGGATCTATGCTTGCTAGGTAAAATTTCTTCATCCCATCTCTTGTATTTTGTGTTTAAAGCATGTAAATTATGAGGTGATGTATGTTGTTATGTAGGGAGTGATGTATGTACTAGCATGTGATGATGTATGACATGATAATAAAATCATGATGTAATGAAGAATTTAATGCTAAAAAGAAATTCATGCATAGTCTTGATGATGAATGGGAGAAAATTCTAATTTGATGCTTATGTTATGTTATTTAGCATGAAATGCATGGATGTAGATTTTTCATATGAGATGGTATTTTTACATGCATGTATGTATGTGATG
>MVGT01001762.1:33829-61016 GCA_002174775.1 Macleaya cordata
CCCTGAAAACTTTTAATCGCGAAGTACAGGCCGTCCTTACGGACGGGCGGTTGTTGGGTGCCTAACACCTTCCCAACCCGTACCTTGATCCCCTTATCCATTTCTCTGACTGCAGACCTTTCTTTGGATTATCGCCATGGTTTTTCTCGGAAAACTAGTTTTAGGGTGATTTTCCAAAATCTTGGGTCCTGATTCCCATAAATCAGGTGGCGACTCCATACCCTTATCACATTCATACACCCCCGCATGGGCGAATCCTATTTTGCGTTTCCCACGTGTTCATTCTCTCTCTTCTTCGGAGGTGGAGAGTGTGAGTGCGCTGGGAGGTGCTAGATTCCGGCTCCACACCGCATATCATCCGCAGACAGACAACCAGTTAGAAAGAACAATATAAATCTTAGAGGACATGTTACGAGCTTGCGCTCTTGACTTTTAGGGAAGCTGGTGTTACCAATTATCGTTTGTTGAGTTCACTTATAACAATAGCTACCAATCTAGCATTGGTATGGCACCTTACGAAGCATTGTATAGAAGGACATATAGAATACCCTTGTGTTGGGTAGAAGTGAGCGAGAAAAGTGTTATGGGACCAGAAGTTATCCAGGAAATAATAGAAAAGGTACGAATCATCAAAGACCGTTTACTTGCAGCATAAATCTGACAAAAGAGCTATGCAGACAATAGAAGGAGACCACTTGATTTTCAGGTGGGTGATCATGTGTTCTTGAAGGTCAGCCCAAGACCTGGGATTAAGCGGTTTGGGAAGATAGGTAAACTTTCACCAAGATATATCAGACCATTTAAGATCGTAGAACGGATTGGCGTAGTTGCCTTTCGACTTGCTTTGCCCCCATAATTGGTTGGAATACATAATGTATTTCATGTTTCTATGTTGCATAAATATTACGCGGACCCTTCACACGTCATCAATTGGCAAGAAGTTGAACACAGTAAAGAAGTTACGTACAAGGTGAAACCTCTGCGTATTTTGGATACTAAGATTCAAGAACTTCGTAACAAGACTATTCGATGTGTCAAAGTGTAGTGGAAACACCACAACCCAGATGAAGTAATGTGGGAGCTAGAAGCTACGATTTAAGCCAAATACCCAGAGCTATTCACAGGTATTTGACTTAATCCTAATTTTTTTTTCTACGGGGTAATGATGTAACACCCTAGAAAATATTTATTATGAAGGATCCTCACTTGATTCAAATAGTCAAGTTGATATCTAAGTTTTGTACGTATGCATATTTGGGAGTGTTTTAATAGAGTAGTGAAATAGAATTTTGCTTAAATCTTATATAAAAGATTGGTGGTATAGTACTACATAATTAGTGCGAAAATACATACATGTATGAATAGTACCATATAAACAGTACTAATGAATAGTACCATATGAATAGTGACCGACGAACAAAAGTGTACGAATCATGGTATATAACAAGTATTTGATGAATAGTGTTTTAGTGAATAGTACAGTATATGAACAGTAACGTATACATGAACAGTAACGCATAACATTATAACCCTTCCATGAGTGTTTCTAATAGTTTGCAAATAGTAACCCCATGACTGAACAGTAACCGTTGCTAAAAACTATAAATACCCCTTCATTTTTTTTGAAACCTTTCCATCTCTCTGAAACTGGTTTCTTCTCTTTTACTTCTTATCTCTTCTCATTTATTATTTTATTAGTTAGATTTTCAACTCAAATAATGAAGGGAGGAATTTCCACAACAAGGTGATAAGAAAAAAATAAGGTTTAGAAGTTAAATTGAGGTAGGGGTTTAACCCTATGTAAAAACTTATATTCTAAGTTATTGTTTATATAGATCTTGAATTATAGTTTAATTACAGAACTTTCATTCTGTCGATATTATGCTAATTATTTTAAGAATTGTAATTTTAAATATTGAGCTTTTATTTTATTTAAATTACAAGAAATAAGTAATTATGATTATTTATCTGGATTTAAGAAATAAAAGGTGTGATATGAAACATGATAAAATATCAAGATGACGTCAAAAAAGCCTTGATACAAAAATGTGGATTCCCGCGGATGACAGTTCTAATAACTGTGGTTGGCTCACCGGAACAAGACCTGACAATAAGGACAACCTTAAAAATAAGTATTAAATCTGTGACAATACTATTTTGATTCTGTAACGCTTTTTCTGTCGTATTTTCTACTGTAAAACTTTCAGAAATGCTTTTAGGTTGTATTATTGTCTTTTATTCCGTTGTTATCTTTCTATATCGTTTATTAGAAAAACGTGGTTAAAACCGTGGTTAAGAACCGTAGAAAATCTTAACAACTACCCTTTTTATGTTTTTGTAACACTACAGAGTTTTCAGCAACACTTTTAAACTGAAAACTATGATTTTCTGCTATTACATTTGCTTTTGTAGCAATCTTATGATCTTTCATCATGCATACATGCTTTGAATCTATTATTTTTTGTGCAATCTCAACTAAGCGTCGCTCACCCAATTATTTTTCCCTCAGAGATCGAGAATAACATCGGAGCATAATTTGGAGAATTGAAAGCGATTGAAGGATTAGATCAATAACGATTACTAGTAGGTTTTGATTTCTTATGGATGATCATGTAATACCCTATATTTTTATTATAGTATGTTGTATTATTTGTATTTTATATGTATGTATATAACTTAAGTTGGGTGTGTTTAGTTTGGGGCTAATTTAGCTAAACTAGGTTAGGATTAATCTAACCTAGATTATGTAGACCCAATTTTGTAAACTTAAGTGAGGAGACCCATTAGTAATAGTTTCCCCTTATTCCTACAACAAAACATTTAGAAAATTTAATTTATTTAGAAATCCAACTTTTAAGGAAACCTATTTGTGGTGGGTTAAATTTAGTTTTTAATTTTATTATTTTCGTACTAGCTGTTTTGGAGGTATTTTAGAAAGCCCTAAAGTTTTCTTTTGGAGTTGTTTGATACTTAGAAAGTGTCCTTAGGTTATGGGATAACTTGGGTAGCATGTTTTCATATTTTTAGTAGGTTTAGGACTCTTTTATTAAGAGTTATAAATATAAGATGCTCTTAGTACGAAAATTAGAGGTTGTTTTTCAATAATAATTGGAATATAAGGGTTGAGAGAGAAGAAGAGTTCAACAACTAGGGAGAAGAAACCCTAGACTGTAAAGTTGAAGAGGATAAAAGATCTGAGTACAGATAAGTTTCTTATATCTACAACCCTTGTAGCCTTTCCCAATAGAGTAGTAGTTCTTATAAATATACAAAGGCATGTTCAAATCTTATTTAGTATTATTTTGCATGCTAAAATCATAACTATATTTGTATTAGTGTTCATATATATGATGTGATCATGTAATACCAGTTTTATGCACATATATACATGACGAACCAATGCTACATCAGTTATCTACTTAATATACTTGTTATAATCAAGTCTTACAGTAGCTACATGGTGTTTGTGCATGTTGTTTTCAAGTTTACATCGGTCCTAGGGTTTATATATATGCTGTAATTAATCTTAAAATAGATTTATAATTTATATGTGGGCTGAAATCATGAATACACCTGATCTAGGACTTTATATGCTTGTTGTAATCAAGTTACATCAGTTATAGAGTTGAAATACATGCTATTACAATAGTTGTATCGTTTATACTTCTTGTAATTAAGTTTACACTAGTTTTACGCTTAATATGCATATTGAAATCGATCTTATGGTTGTTATGGAGTATGGAACTATGCTGAAATCATATTTAAACTAATGTATCCATGCTGGAATTATATTTAAAGTAATGAATCAATGCTGGAAAATAGGAATATACCTATCTTAGGTTGAAATATGTGTTGAACTCAAATCTATAACCAATTAATGTCATATTTATTTATTGGAAATAGTTCTACACATATTCTAGTATTAACTACGTGCTGAAAACCAATTATGTGTGTGCTATGGGATCCATATGTGTGCTGGAGTTAATCTATCGGTCGTTTATAATAATAGTTTGTCAATTTATAGATGATAGTGCAAATTACTTGGTTGACCTTGGGTTTACAGAATTTATTAATGTGGTGTGTTGTGACTATAATGTTTGAATGTAGTCTAAATTGTTATGCAAGTATAAAGGAAAGATGAATAATAGCCATGACTAGTGGATTATGAATATAAAGATATTGGTTGAATCAGTTTTAAACTTCTTATAATGATGTGAATATGGTGTTTGGTAGTTGGCTCGTTCTTCTCTGTTTGCATTTTATGCAATGACCGAGGTGTCACATTCGAAATTTATGGAGGTATACCCTAGCCGAGGCGGGTTACTTGTTTATTGATGGAGAATAGTCGATGTTAACATAAGTTAACTTAATGCATAATTGGTTAATTTTGTGGACCACCAAATTGGAAAAAATGAAATGAAGAGTACGTTGAGTAAACTATTGGAGGGAGAAACTAACTTAATTTAATTGAAGAACATACCTACTTCAGTTGTTAGATGTAGGGATATATATTATGTTTATTGGGAGAATGTGTAAATTGGTTGAATTTGCACTAAAGTTGAAAAGTGATGTAGACACCTTATTGTGAGTGTTCTTGTGAACTACGTTATGCTTGATCCCTATCTGGGTACGTGGACAGCCGCGATGCGGTTCAACATAAAAATATAACAAACTCATTTTTATTGTTATTAGTGTTGATGAATGTCAACGTTTGCGCTTCTTGACTGTATAGCTAGTGTGATGTTGATTGAAATTTTATGTGTTATAGTTTGTTTGGACTTAGTTTTAAGTCGAAAGTTATAGGTTTGGTTGTAAAGTATCGAGTTATGAGTTTAGATTCGGGTTTAAATAGTAATTAGAATTTGGGGCGTTACAAATCACCATTAATATATGTACTATATCATGGGATCTAGGGTTTTATGGTTTATTTCCTTGTTTAAGATGTTTATCTTTTAAACTCAAGACCTATTAGTACTGCAATTTTTAATTATTTCTCTTAATTCTGAGATCGGAATGATGTTCCGTTATTGGCATTCTCTTCATAATAAACCTAGTTGTTTTCTCTTAAAATTTAAAGCATGTTATGCTTTCTAAATTGAAAACTTTATTCTGAAAACTTTTAGCCCTATCTGTCTATTTTCATTTGGTCTTAGAATCACCTTAATCCGAGTTACGGCCAAGTAGAAACTTCTAAAACAATAGACATGATGCATATTCCGTGCAGACAGTAACATGTTTAGATTATGAATCAGTTCACACAGAAATCCATGTCTTTTGACTTCAATCCTTTTGTATTAGATACTAGACATCTTAACGATGATTTTAGACCCTGGAACACATCATTTCAATTCACGGTTTGATGTGTGCGATTTTTACAAATTAAATGTACTTGAAGCTAAAGTCTTTTTTTTTAATCCAAGGTTTCTAACTTAATTTGGTTTTATTGAATGGATTTAAAGTTTGATTACAAGGCCCAGGGTTAACTTTGACCTTAGTCAAATGTTATTGACCATGAAATGACCATAGAATACCCTTTGGACTCAGTCTTTACATGTGTTTAATTTTTAACCATTAATTTATTTGGGTTGAGTTATCTTATATAAAATAAGTGAAATACCAGAATTGCTCCTATATTTCTTCAACTAAGCTTTCCATCTAACACTCTTATTTTCAAGTTTAATGATCCAAGTGGGATTATAGGATTTGAGAATTAGGGTGCTACAATGAACCCCATATTTTAACCATGCGTTTTATGGCATGATTTGATGCTAATATCACGCGAGTACCACGTTCCCCTACTAGCCGAACCGTCTTACCTTGTGCAACGAATTCCGTTGTGAGATTTTTAAAATCCCATTGAATAGATCCAAGGTTTTGAAGCCAATAGGCTCCCAACACAAAATCACACCCTCCCAAAGGAAGCATATGGAAATCAGTAGTAAAGGAATTATTTTGTAACTTAAATTCTAAATTAGCACAACGTCGTCCTTGACATTTGATTTTGGTCCCATTAGCCACCATAACATCAAACCTATCATCATTGCTAATGGTGAGACCTATCCGTTTAGGTATCGATGGATCAACAAAATTATGAGTGCTTCCCAAATCAATAAGAAAATTTACCTTAGCTCGCTTCACCTCCACGGTTACACGCATCGTTTGAGGAGCGCTAGATCCAGCTAGCGCATGTAATGATATCTCAGCTAATTCATCACCATGTAAGAGGGGATTCTCCGTTTCACTCGAGTTAGCATCTTCTTGATGAGTTAGCATCTTCTTGATCATCCCCTTCAATCAAAAATACAGTTTTAGTTTTTCATCGGTGTCTCGAAACCACTTTTCGTAACAATTATAACATAATTGTTGTTTCCGTCGCCCTTCGGCTTCGGCGGCTGTGAGTCGATGAATCGATGGTGTGGTGATTGTTAAACTACTAGTTGGAGTGGTGGGGGTCGAGGTGAAGATGTTTGTATTGCTGGTTGGGATCTTATCGGTGGGGCTCGCCAAGTTTGATGTCGTAGCAAAAAAATTTCTTCTATCTAGCGATGCCTATGGCGTCAACCAAAGTACGAGGCTAAAAGGATTGTATTTTTAAGCGAACCTCATCACGCAGCCCACCAATAAAGCAAGTAATTAAAAAATCTTCGTTGAGACCGGTAACCATATTAGAGAAACGTTCAAACTCCTCTTGATAATAGATTAGAGAACCTATTTGGCGTAATTTGGCTAAGGCAACAGCATGATCCTCGTACTTAGTTTTGCCAAAATGCTTAAGCACAAGTTCAGTAAAATCATTCCAAGTAAAACGAGGCATGAAAGAACGATACCACTTAAACCATTGTAAGGCCTTGCTGTCAAGGTGAAAACCTGTGAGTTGAACCTGTTGATCCCGCGGAGTGGTGTAAAAATCAAGGTACTGGTCAGCCTGGTACAACCATCCTTTCGGATCAGCACCATCAAATCGAGGAAAAAAAGTTTTCCCAATCGGTGAAAATCATTGTCATGATGGGGAAACTGCCGTTCTTGAACCTCACTTCTGTCGCCCTCAAATTGCATGGATTCTCTTGTTTCAATCGATTTCTCTATGATTTCCCCAATCTTGATTCATATGTAATCATGCGTTGATTAGCCTCCTTCCCAAGATCCAAAAGTTCCTTTAGTTGCTGCTCCATTAATGTTTTTTTTTTGCTATTCGGGACAAGACCATAAACGGATCAAGAAGCTCTAATACCAATTGAAGTGATCCTATCCAGGCCAGCACGAGCAACTCGTTGATAAAATTAAGAAACTAATAATTCTTCTCTCTCTTCTTACATCAGGTGGACCCACAAGTAAATTATCATCATGCTTCTCACGAGTTGAGGGCGATCCTATCAGATGAGCGCTCTTGAAGAAGCCAACCTAGTTAGGATTTCTAATGATGCGTTCTAATGCCAGCCGGTTCCCTTCCTTTTTTTAAAAATAAAAAAGAAGAAAAGAAGGAAAAGAAAGGCTGATTACGGAAGGGTTTAAATGTTTTCTGATTATCATAGGGTCTTGTTAACGTGTGCCCTTAGGGCACACGATAAAGTTGTTTTTTAAGGAGCTTTTTTGCAAGTTAGAGGTCTTCAAATCAGCTGAATTTTTTTAGACATAATATTATCATTATTTATAGGATGTCCACAAAAAATCAGCTCAATCAGAAATAACTAACCCTCCAAACAAATCACTTTAAATGTAAGCCGTTCATTCACACTATTAAGTCTAAATTAAGTGTTCATGGAGCTAGAGGGTGCTAGATGTCTCCGATTGAGCTGATTTTTTTAGATATGATCCAAATAGTATAAATAACATACATATCAAAAAATCAGCCCATTTTGACAAACTTAAGAAACTAAACAAAACACAAAACCTAAAAGCTTATCTTGTGCCATTAGGGCACATGTTAACAAAATCCATTATCATATCCAAAGTCCAGATAGCAGCCCGTTCTAAAACTTACAAAGTAATCAACTCCAATTGGGCCCCACAGCCATGGGTCATTTATGAGATGGGTTATTTGATCCCCTTTCTTCAAGTTTGGCACTATAATAGTAAAAATTAAACCTCTTGCCTAACCAGAAATACATCATATTTTCAAGGAAAAAATGAAAAAGAGCAAACGAAAGTTATAAAATGATGTAATAACCTGCATTGTAAACTTACTAGGTATATCGTCGTGCCTCCGGCACGGCTCAAAACCTTGTCCATCCTCCCCACACCCGCAAAGCGCGTCTGGTTTGGATGTCCAAACGTGCTACGCACGTTTCTTCTGCGCGCGCTCTGCGCGCACCACACGCGTTAGGGTTTGGGTATTCTAGTCATTTAGCTCGTGGAAATTAATTGTCTATTCTCTCCACACGCGCTTCGCGCGCGTGGGTTGAATGTCCAAACGCGCTTCGCGCGCACCCACACACGCGCCTTTAAATCCACTCCACGCGACTCCACCGTCAAGTGTAAATCAGGTGTAAATAAATAACTATAGCCACGGGATACGTCCGGTATTTCATAAAAGAAAATAAGATTATTTTGGTCATTTAAATAATAAAATTATTAAAGGGTATAAAGGTATTAAAAAATAAAATAAGGTTATTTTGGTCATTTACTACCACGGGACACATCTGGTATTTTAGAAGCTTAAGGGCGTTTTTATCTTTAAAAGAAATATAGCTTGTTGTCGTTATAAGAAATAACGTAGTGTGTTAGATACAATTAATTTGTCGAAAGAGGATAGAATTGACCCCCGTCCTCAATTGTATCATAGACTAGGTATATCGATGTGCCTCCGACACGACTCAAAACCTTGTCCATCCTCNAGGACTAAAACAAGATCCACACCTATCAATGGGATGCATAGTTAGAGAGAAAAAAACAACTCTGTCAATGCTGTTACAAAGAAACACAAACTATTCCCATCTCCTTTTTACATACAGATACAAGAGTCAAAAGCAAGAATTAGCCCACAGACACAAAGAGATAGGGAATTCAGTACTAACCTGAAAGAAGAAAATAAAATCAAACAATAGAAATGAACTTCAAGAACCCAAAAAAAAGAGTACGAAAATAAAACGAGAGAGAGAGAGAAAGCGAGAGTGCTTGATTTTACTAGTCTGTAGCTATCTTCTTCTTCTGCTTCCCATGCTTGTCCTTCACCTTCTCAATCTTTGCAATTTCGTCTTTGTTCTGGTTACTTACAGACCCTTCTTGAGCGCTGCACATCTGCGATTTAAGCTTGAATCCAAACTTCTTTGATACCGTGCCCCACGCACTAGAAGAACTCTTCCCGTGACCCAACTTCTCAATTTCCTGCCTCATACTTGAACACTCTTTCTCAAGCTCAGATACCCGCATTCTCATGTTATCCATCCCCACCTTCAAAACCTGGTTCTCCCTCACGGCCGTAGCCCATCCACCACCTTCGTTTGATCCTGCAAATCCACTCCTCAACTGCCTGGATCCTTCGAGATTGTCAGAGACTAAGAAGCAACCTGCAATCGAAGTCCTAAGCTGGAGCTGCTCGAAAAAGAGGACTTGAACTATTACTCTGAGGGGAAGCCTCTCGTTTTGGGCGGCGTGGGTGCAAGCTTCTAAAGATAGCTTCTGACAGTCCATTAGTCTGCAGAGTTGTTCCTTCTCGGAGTCTGTCAGCCATGGGTGCGCCTGTAGATTTGACAAACATGGAGAAATTGAGATGTAATTCAAGTGTAACACCCAGGATTTTTTTTTGTTCTAATGAAAATGGGCTTGTCGGCCCTTCGTATTGTCCAAACACCAAGTGGGAAACCGTTGTGTTGGGTAAGACCCTAAGCGGTTGCATTTGCTTAGTTATACAAGGGCATGTAAGTTTCACTAAATGTAAGTTAGTATGGTATTTTAAGTTTAATTTTGACTCTTCGGGTCTTAGATCATGGATTTGGGTTTGGGTCTTGATTTGGCATTCGGAGCGTCACATGAGGTGCCTATGCTAAGGTTGGAAAATTTTGAAACCCAAGTGCCTATGCTAAGGTTGGAAAATTTTGAAACCCAAGTCTCAAGTAATCTTGAAAACCAAGCAAGTACTGGATCAAAGATGATTTAGGAGTCTCAATTGTTGCACCCTTCCATGCAATTTGAGCACCCACATGTTTTAAGAAATGAAAAGGGTTTTTAGACATACACCCTACATTTTTATGGCTTGTTTGACCTGTCCCCCAAACTCCCTGAAAAATTAGACCTACCCCTTACACTGGCTATGTTATTAAAATCGGGGCCTCGGCGGATTTAATCGGTGCCTAGGCGCTAGGCGCCCCTTAGCCGCCACGACTTGGGTTACTAGGCGTCGAAGGCCGACTTGCCGCCAAAATCGGGGATTAGGCGCCCGATTTGTGCTAATCGGCTAGGCCCTTTGGCGCCGACTAGGATTTCAGAACCAAAAAAAGAAAGAAAATGAAGAGATTAAAGAGAAGAAGATATAAGATGTCGCCGGAAATGAAGGTTTTGCAGATCCGCCGTCGCCGGTAAGTGGTTCTCTCCATCTCACTGGCAGCAGCTCCATCTCACTAGCTCCATCGCACTGGTTGCAGATCCATCTCCTGGCAGCAGCAGCATCTCACTAGCAGCAGCCTCCTCCCTCTTCTTTCTTTCTAGCTGGCGGCTGTAAATCTGCCTCAATTCTGATTTCAGTAACCCTAATTGTTAAATAAGGTTTGGGGTTATAAAGATTGGGTGGGCTGAGCTTGGGTTTTAACAATTTAAGTAAATTTGGGTGGGCTGGGCTTAGGTTTTAAAGATTTTAGTGAGTTTTGGAAGGCTGGGTTGGGATTTTATATGTTGGGTTTTAAGTTTTAAGTTAGTTTGGGTGGGCTGGGCTTGGGTTTTAAAAATATAGTAGGAGTTTTGGGTAGGCCGACTAATTGTGACTAATCCCCTTCTAGTCGGGCCAAGGTGCTAGGCGGGCCTGGGCCGCCTAGCTTCCTGGGCGGACTTTTACAACATAGTACACTGGTCAAACTGCCATTTACCAACATGAAAACATCCAAAGTTATGTGGGCATTAATTTGAAATCAAAACGACTAAACTAACTTTCATTTTCTAAAATTCTTAAATTGCCCTTGTAACGCGCAACGTCTCCTTGTTGCAAGTGTCTGTGTGAATTGTCCGCACATAATTAGAAATGAATGTTTGTTTGGTCATTTTAATTATAAACTAACCTTGGACATTTTTTATTTTTTTATTTTTGATAACCGGGATGTCCGGGTCTCCTAGAGCACCCGACTAATTCCCAAGGTAGGGTAGACCTCCAAACCCACACTACCAGGCAAGATCTTATTGGTGGAGTGGCCTCAAGGGGAGTTGAACTCATGACTTCCAAGTTGGGTCAACATCATTTGACGAAGGTTCGGGAGGTATGTTAATTTTTAAAAATACTAGTGGATGTTATTGAGTAAATATAATAATAATAATAATATAATAATAATAATAATAATAATAATAATAATAATAATAATAATAATAATAATAATATAATAATAATAATAATAATATATAGCATAGTATATATACCATAAATTATGAGAAACATCTCATAGTGTGCCTCGTGGACTCTTCAGGGGTTAATTTTAATATATGGTAGATAGATAAGAGGGTGGACGTCAATACCTTCAGATAAATGTCAATTGCACGATAAAGCCCATCATCCAATGGCCTTGCATAGTCCGGAACAGCTGCAGCCAATGACTGAAACTTGGGTAGCTTCAAGTTAATGTCAGGGGCAACCTCGGCAAGGTACCCATCGATAAGTTTAGCTACCATCGTGATTGGTGTCAAAGAAGGCGATCCCATTAACTGACCATCATCAATTGAGCACGGAGAGGTCCCACCAGTTGTTTGATCTATAGCCAAAAAATGCTCAAGAATCCGTTGCATACACTCGACATTATATAGAGTTTCCATGGAATAAGAAAAGTTTGGCATCAACAGATCTTCTAAGGTGGCCTGGTCCAACTGCATCCCTATTCTTTTCTCCAAATTAGATATGCAAGATGGATCTGCACGAAGGATCAGAGCTGTTCGGAGCAATCCAAAGAGGAATTTTGTTGAAGTAAGGCCCTTCTGCATTGGAAGTAAACTATCAATCTCTTCAAGAAGAAGCTTCTGCTCTTCCTCAGATGGTGGGGCCCCCATTGCACAGGAACTAGAATCAATTACCAACTGACGTCTATTCAAACCAGGGAGGTATCTTTTTGCGTATGTAGTTAGGGACCCAGCAATTATTTCCTGCATGATACCACGAGATTCCATCATGGAGATCAGTTTCTTATAGAGAAGAAAACTTAAATTCGATACATCCTCGTACCACCAATCTGAATTTAAATTTCTTGGCCTGGCTCCTGTGCTAATGCCATTCCATAACACACTTCCACCAGGGCTTTGCATGGGCCCACCATGCTCCATAATGGGCCACCCAAATAGATTTGGATCTGTCGATGCTTTCATAGCGAGTGACTCAATGCACCTCTTTACAATGTGGAGATCATCCGCATGAGGAAGCAAGTCCTCACAGGTCTGAAGTGCCTTTAGGGAGTCTTTCCAACTACGGAGGACGACTTGATTGAGGAACAATTCTGCTTGCGCAATCAGATTTCCCTCCCCGTACTCTTCAGTCATTTCGAGATATTCAGCAGCACATCGGAGGTACACAACATTTGAGGAGCTGAGTTCGAGCTTTACGCCATAGCAGAACTTTGCGACGAGTTCAAATGCCTTGGCCCCACCGGGAATATCAGGTAATTGGACTACACAGCCCTCCTCACCTTCATTTGATGATTCTGCAATCAATCTTTCCAGGACCCCACTCCGTGAAAGCAATGGGAACTGAAAAGGATAATAAGTTATATATCAGAATAGATTATATCTAGCGAATAAAATTCTAAAACATATGCAATAAACAGATTAGAACGGCTCAAAAAGCCAAAAAGATAAAAAGTGAAACACAAAGATTAACCCAAGTTTTTGCATATGCTACCCCCTTCAGGACTTCACAAATACCTTGAAAGATGTTGAAAGCAAAGATTGTTTATTGCACCAAGAACTAAGTATCGACCCAAATAAGGGGCCACCTCTTAATAGCCCATATCCAGATGATAATAAGAATGACACTGAACGCTAATGATCCTCCCTTTCACTATCCCTTTCTATCGGTAAGAAAGGTCCAGTCATCTAATTGAGAGCCATATACAAGGATCAAAATGTGGGCAATCCTTAATCTATCAGACAAGCATGATCCAAGATTAATACACATTGGTCATTGAACCAGATCCTAGCTGCTAATCAATCAACACTGTCAATAATACACATTGATCATTGAACCAGATCCTAGCTGCTAATCAATCAACACTGTCAATAAATGGGACATAGTGTCTTCTTTTTTTTCTTGAAACATAGTGTGGGGGCTGTCTCTTTTTTTTTTTTTTTTGAAAAGAAGTATGGGAGCAGTTTTAATTGGTGTGATATGAGAAAATTGGCATTGTCCAGACTCCTGATCAGTGGATCACGACCCCGATAATAAATACTAAGGTTTTCATAATCTGCTACAGCATACTATCCTCAATCTGCATTTCCAGCTGCAATAAGATAAAGAATATGACACACTACTCACTATGCTACTAGCTAGTGTAGAAGATGTAATTCTGATCCAAGTGGACATCTGAAGGTATTTCTGTACACCTTGTAAAAGTTGGATACTACTGTTTTATAATTATATTTGTAACTCAGCCACGTGCCAAAAGGAATCAAGGGTTGGGTATTCAGCACCTGATTTATAAGCCTTAATTAATATCTCCCACCCCAAAAACAAATATGATTTGCATGATTCAATTATATGTCAAATGGGATATCCCTTTTTTTCTTGACTATCCAAAACAAAGTGGATTATTTTAGCAGACAAATGCTACTTGGAGAGAGGAACTAGTTAGATAAATAATACTCGCCTCTTCACTTCAAAAGCCAAGTTAACTTCAACAGCAGGTTTGATTCCATCTCAGCGGATCAAAGATTGAAAATTAGGTACAAATAACTTCACGCTTCTTAAATGAACAAAGCGCAATGGCAATACATGAAGCATAAATTTTATAAACTTTTATCAGCAGCATTCATATAAAGTTCCAAAAAAAAAAAAGATCCTACATGTATCAGATGGTTATTACCAGCTATTGATACCCAAAAAAAGAAAAAGAAGAAGAATAGTTGTTATCGGCTCATATGGTTATTGGGATCAGAGCTACTACAAGGCATCACTCATACACTAAATTCCTAAACTAATCCAACCTGCACATGTGCGACATGCAACTAGCACCAAGTTTAACGACATATTGAAGAACCAAATAAGAGGTTCCATAGAAAATATAAGCTGTGCACTGATTGGAAGTCAATTATCGCACCCATAACTCCATTTTGTGCACCACTGTACCCACATGTTTTAAATGTTTTTCAGATATACGGCCCTATTTTTTTATGGTGAATTTGACAAACCTCCTTAAAGTTTTTGAGAATTAAACATACGCCCTTGGACTTTAATCAAACATCATTGACCAACAGAAAAATCTGACTTCCTTTAAAAAATTAGACATACCCCTAGGACTTTGGTCAAATGTTAAAATATGACAAAGCGACAGAGGCATTACTAAAAAGCACCAAATTAATTGAATTTAAAATTATTAAATTCCCCTTATGATACAATGTTTCTTTGTCGTAAGTATGAGTGTTGATTGTGTGAACATTTAAAAAAAGAGTCTTTTACCATATGCACCCCAAAGTTGCAAATTTATTACATTTACTACCTTGAACTTTAATGAAGTCCTAAAAAACCTTGCTCTCTCAACTTCAATACAAAAACTACCTTAGATTTTCTAAATACCCCTTTTACCCTTTGTGACACTACCTGACCTAGGTTCAGTATTTTTTTTTTTGTTTTTTGTTTTTTCTAAACGTCTTCACTAATCCGCCATCCCCTCCCTCTCTCTAAAACTCAAATTCTGATCTTCTAATGCCAATATAAAGATTCAATGGTGGAATGGGCTAGATCTCGTAGTGCACTTATCCCTTGATAGAAAATCAATTAATCCCAAAAATCTAATTGAAACTAAATGCTTTATTAAGATGGCTAGAGAAAATACAACATATTGACCCTGTTTCTGGCTTTGCGTACTCAAATTTATCGATGTCGTCTGCAACTTTCATCATCAAGCCTCTTAGCCAAGACGAAAATAGAAGTAACAAAATCGATCATCTCCCCTTGATCATTTCCTTTTATGGTGGATGAGAACCTATTGATCCTCCTCTTGTAATCCTCTGCAACTAAGATAGCTATGTCTGCCAATATTTTCTCTCTCTTCTTTCTCTCTCTTTGATATCTTACAGAATCAAGTTCGAAGAAGATCTCAATCTATAATGAAGAAATGATAGTAGCTTGTCATTTTATAGGCTTTATCATATTCAGTTGGAAGAGTTTAGGGAATACTTTCAAAGGGACTCTCAACGCGAGAATCGAGGCTATTCAGGAAGAATCGCAGCAATTCCCCAATCCTAACGAAGTAGTTTAAGAAGACTCCCTAAATTTCTATTGGACTAGGACTTAGCATTTTCTGAAAAAGTTCTACATCCCAAATATTAATTGAGACAAGCTTTAGAACATGTCCATCACGCCAATTAATTATCTGATAGACTTTTGAGTTTTAAAGGAGCTTGGATGGTGGGCTGTTGAAGAAGACTGAAGAAAAAAAAAACCTAGGTTCCCGGTTGTGTGGAGGGGGGACAAATTGGAATTCAAAAAATCTAGGGTAGTTTTTGTAACAAAGTTCAAAAAACAAGGTTTATAAAGAGTTTATTTAATTTCAAGGTAGTAAATATAATAAACTTACAACTTTGAGGTTCATAGAGTAAAAGACTCTTAAAAAATTGAGGATTAGTTTGGTCATTTTAATTTTAAACTAACCTTGGTCATATTTCATGGTTGTTGGTCAATACCATTTGAGCGAAGTCAGAGGACTAGAGGAGGTATATTTGACATCTAAAAATGTTGGAGGCTGTAAAAAATTAACCATAAGAAGTAGGCAAGCATTTCTAATATTGGGCATCATTAGGTGGTTGAGCAATAAGGAAAACAGCGGGTGCAAGGACTGACTCCCTGGAAGTCGTGCGTAGAGAGAAAGAGATAGAGAGCAAAGGCAGTTTCATTTTGATAGAAAGAAATTAACCTTGTGAAGATGAAATGACATCTCTCCAACTTCAACAATGACATCACTAGGAAGACCAGTTGTACAGAACCTACAAAATTTTCAAAAATCAAGGGTCAATATATGAGGAGATTAAGAACACCAAATCATATCAAATAATATTAAATGCAACCATCTTGGACCATAAGCTAATAAGCAAAGTATAAGAAGAACAGCATTGATTATTGGATCACTTAATTACAGGAGTTGCATGTCAGGAAATGGGAGTGAAACACCACCTGCACAAGGTTGGGACTGTTATAGGCGGGTGTTGCCTAGCCTGTTTCTCACAAATATTAGCTCATGTTCGAAATCATTTTGGTACAAGTAATCATCCAGCACACGGTATTAATGAGAGCCAAATCCATTACAAAGTTAGTTCAAATGGCCACCAAGGATTGGGGCTATGTATATATTTATGTATGTCGATTTCTTGGTTATTTTTGAAGAGCAACAAGATTGCGCTTAGAAATTTGTGTTTGCAGAATTTTCCTTGCAATTAAGAGCATGATTGCCATATGGTTCTCTGTCAGTCATTACAGTTAGTTGCTTTTGGCTGTGTTTGGCCACACTAAATTGGTGAAACGGCATCCTGGAGTTGTCTTTCTCCAACCCATTGGAGTAAATCCTCAACCCAATTAGTATTAAATGTTGTTTGTTTGACATCAAAATGTCAACAACAGAGGTTTCTTCCATACTCAATAGCGCGTCAATGGACATTTAGAACTGGCTAAAATTCTTTCAGATCGACTCAAGAAACACCATAATCAAGTTCTTATTTGTGGGTTCTCTCAAAATAAACTAAAACCCATATTTTTTTTGTTTGATTCCTAGGTTTTATTATTAATTTATCTAAGGGTTTGTTTGACTCAAGAAAGGAGTACTCAATTTCACAAAGATCTAGTAAGAAGGAAAACCGAAAAAGATGAGAGAGGGGAGATGAGGGTCAGAGAGAGAGGGAGAAGAGGGAGAGAGAAGGACGAGAGAGAACGTTGATTGTGAGAGAGGTGCTCACTTATTTTTTTTTCTCTGCTGGGTTTAGTGAAAAACAAGCGGTAGGTGGAGTTCATGTTTCCCGATTTTTAGGGCTTGGGAGACCACCTACGGAACGCACATGTCCACAAACACTATTCATCCCATGCAAAACAAACAATAAATGTTGTCAATTATTGGTTTCGGCATTTTCTCAACCGGAATAACGCGTTGGCCAAACAGCACATTTGGGATTTTATATATCACTATTCAGGAATCCAGTTTAGTACGAGAGCAGGTTTTGAGTCCACCAGGAACATGTTCATTCACCATGGCCCCAAACCTCATAAGATTTTGAAGATGTAGTACCCCAAGGATGAGACTAATCAATTCTTAGATGCCATTCTTAGAGTCTCCTAGGCCAGGTATTGTTTCAACAGTCAAACTTTAGAATTGCGTTGCAAGTTACTGCCATGTATGTCATTTTAGATGATCTTCTGGCCAAAATGGGACTTCCTTCTTTACACTTTTTAATTTTCTCTAGTTATCTGTTCTTAGTAGCACTGGACTGGATCAGGTCAATCCGTTAGAACCCATGTTGCATATAGCTATAGGTGTCAAAATGTGATATTGTTATGAAGTCGAATTTGGAAAACCATGAAAACTGTATTATTATATTTTGGACACAAAATAACGTACAATGGTAGTTATTTTTATCTTGTAGATAATAATAAGGATCACAATAAAGTACCTAATTGTGTTATCCTAATTCGTATCAAATACCTATTGATCAGGGAGTACAGATCTGTAATGTTAAATTTGCTGCATAGAAGTATTCAACTGGGAAAGATAGAAGTCAAAATCTACGCTGAATGCTAATAACATTTTTGTGTAAAGAAAGAAAAGTGAAAAGTGTGGGACCAGTATCCATGCTGCATCAGATTTGATTCAACAAGAACCATCTAAGTTCCAGAGTGGGGTTGGATCAAACATGGTCACCAACTGGTTTCATTCTTTCACCACTTTCAGGCTCAGTTAAAGGTGACATTTGGTTAACCCCTTGGTGTCCAAGTTGGTTAGGTCAATTTTTTGTCAGATTCAGATCTTCTGGTTAACTAAACCTGCAACTCCTACTTCTCTTTTGATGCTGAACAGTAGGAATAGTTTAAATTTCTACTATTTGAAACATGAACTTATGACTTGGACTCAACAAGTTACCATCAGTCCAACTCACGTGCTACCTATCTGTTTTATCCCTTAAGAGCTCCTCTAATTCAATTTATGAATTGGACCCAAAAATAGTTTATGGAGGGATCCAAGAGTTTAGATAACTCATTCACAAATTCCAGACAACATGGTCTTCAACTATCGTTCATCCGTATGGGCCCAAACTTTGATGGGCAACCATTTCAATTTAGAGAAAGTCTGTGAAGCAGACGAGTTGGTGAATCTAACTGTCACTAAACTGCACTTATTTTAACCGTTAAAGTGTCAATAAAAAACAAAAGTTGCACCAAAGCTTCGTTTTGATAGTTGGGATCATTGACCATCAAAATTCTAGGAGAATTCGTAGATCACGACTAACCATCTACTTAACAGTTTAGATCAATAAAAAGGCCAACTGAATGGGCCATAAGGGAAGCCTGAAAATTGCTTAGCACAGAAAATCATGAACCACCTTCTCTTCCTTTCAATTTGATCAAATCGTGATTAACCTAGGAGACGTGTTTGGTATTCCATAGGCAGCTACATTATTGTGACAACTCGTCAATGATGTGTACATCAAGAAAATGAATATTCACAAACAAATTGACAAATTAAATATCAAAGAACATCATAACTTTTGATACTTTTCTTAAACAAAATTGAAATTAAAATTCAAACCAAGACCTAAGTAAATGTAAATCTCCACATTGTTTTATACTCCTTACTCTATATTTCATAAAAGATCACAACAATCATCACAGTAAAGGTTAAAATGCAGAGATAAAGGGACATACCAGGCCTGCCCTTGCCGTTGAAATGCATCAGTTTTGGATCCCAGCTTCATACAAGCCATCTTCAAAAACTAGGAATTTGGAGGCTAAATTTGAAGAAGATCTTGAGGTGAACTCCAAAATCACCTCTACAGTTAAAGCATTCTTCAAATTATAGAATACTCACAAAAAACCCAGTAGACCTTTAATCACTCCAAACCCACTCTGAAGCTTAGGGCAGAGTATACCAAGAACTGTCTCAAATTACACTAGGAAGGCTTAAAACCATTCAAAAACACAGTTCTTTAACCATCTCACAGAACCTGTAAACCCTCCAAATTTCATCTTCAAATTACAAACACAAACCCAACAAATGCCCTAAAACCACTATTGGTGTTACCAAAAACCACCAGTTCAGCTAAAACACCCCCAAATCCAACAAAACCAGCCCAGAAGTCTCAAATCCCCCAAATCTCTGAAAACCCTGAAAGAAAACAAGACTTTTCTGCTACAAACACCATAAATGATGTAAACCCACTTTGTAAAACCACCAATCTCAGCTTTAAACAAGCCTGAACTCCAGTTTCAGCCAGAACCCACTTCTAGGACCACCAGGAAACAGTGAAAAGAGCAAAAAGTTTGCAAAGTTTTAACGTTTTCAACTCCAACAAAACCTCCAAATCTCCGCCCTCCAAAAACCACACAAAAATCCCAGAAAAAAAAAAAAACCTGTAGCTGAATCCTTTTAAAAACAAAAGACAAATTTATGACAAAGGAACTCACAGACTTCTTTACTTAAACCACTCAATAGATTCCAAATATTCAACCCCCTACAGAAAAAGAGAAAAAAACTGAAACTCTAATCAAATTGAAGTTTAGAGAGAGAAACAAAAACAAAAGAGAAGAAGAAAAGAAACCCTTGTAGAGGAATGAAGCTTTTATGTTTCCTGCTCCAAAGCCCATATGTCAAAAAAGACAAAAAAAAAAAAAAAAAAAGGCAAAAAGAAAACAACTTAAGAAACTCAGCTGGTCATTAATGGCTGTTTTGACATAGAACCCTTAAAGTGGGGTCTTTTCTTGACTTACTACTAAAAACCTACTCATTTCATTCCAGAAACTAAGTTTCTCAAATCACAAGAATCTTTAACAAAACCAACACTACTATTACTCTACTACTGCATTACGTTAAATAATCTCATTTTCATTTTTCAAATTAATAATCGAAGGAAATAAAATTAAAAAAAAAATTAAGAATTTTTTAATAACGGCTATTTGCTTTGTCCAGCTGGACCATGTGGAAGCGTAGTCCAAAGACCAACAATATAACAACACTTCAAATAGAGTGTTGTTATTGGGGCTCCCTAGTTAGGATGAAGGGCTCGCTCAGTTAGAGGGCACCCCTAAATTCTCCAAATTGGTTAGGGAGCATGATCTATTTTACTTCGGAGGAGGTTTTTCCATTTTAGTTAAAAAAAAAATTTTGGTAAATTGTTAAAAGATTTTACCCTTCGTTGTAAACCCAAAAAAATCCTAAACCTTCCCATTCCACTTTCGATCACCAAAATCTCCAGAAACTTAGAATTTTCGAGAAGAATTTTTCGATCTCGTTGAAGAAGGAGGAGATTGCTAGGCGAAGAAGAAGATCAGTGGAAAAGCAAGAGAACAATGCCACCTCGAACCCAGATCTGGAAAGTTTTCGTTGATGAAAGTTTTCGATTTTTTTTTAAATTATCTTGATTCGTTGTTTAAGGCTTCAATCTTGAAGATTAAATTATTTCGTAGGTTTTCGAACTACTTTTATTTTAGTTGTGCGGTCGTTTTTTTGACATTTGGTGATTTAAATATGTTGTGGTCGAAGAGTTCAGATTTGACTCTGTATTGTCGAAAAAATAAGTTAAATTCGATAGTATTATGTTGAAGAAGAATACCTTGTTCGAGAGATACCTTTCGATTTTCTTTTATTTTTTTGACCGATTCCTATTGGTTTTCAACTGACTAGTTGGTTTTGTGGGGATCAGTAGCAATTTTTAAATTTGACAGCAACCTGTCGAATTTATTGAAATTTTTTTTATGACAATCTATCGATTTGGTTACCATTTTTCGACTGATTCCTGTCGTTTTTCAACTGATTAGTTAGTTTTCGGGAGAGCATGATTATGGAATCCACACTTAACCTTAAGGTTCCACCTATTATCTTCTAGACAAAGGCTTCTCAATTTAAATGGACGACTACATTTTTTCATACCAGTCTCCCATTTCCTCTTTGCATTGATTTTCGACTTCTCATTGGTCTTCGATTCAGCCTCCTTGAAAGGTCAATTTGGGTTTGTCAATGTTCATGATGAGACAATGAACTCAAATGTAAGTCATTGCTTGAGTTAGAGTTACGTTGTATCCTTTGTGCAAACTCACACTTTATCGAAGATCGAAGAGAAAGTACACCATCGGACTCAACTCACCACCGGAACTCACCACAAGTTGGTAAGTGACCTTGTTTATCATTCATAGGTGGTTAGAATGCATTAGGACTTAGCCACATAAGGTAGGATGAATTTAGAACCCATTTAGACACATTTTATAGGTTTTTCTAGCTTATGAGCTGTAACGCCCCAATTTGAAACTCAAATCTCTAGGAGATTGAATCGCATCTTAAGGCGTTAGTTTACTATATCAGGTGATTAAACAGTACTAAAACAAACCTAAATAGAGGTTTATAAACCTAAATCAGAGTTAAGCTAATCTCGTTCGTCAGAACTTTAATCACCTCTAAAAATAGTTAGGCCCAACAGAAAATTCGCCAGAGTTTCCCCTATATTTTCAGGGTATGAAACCTGTCACAAACCTGTATAAGAGATGATTTATCTATAAATAGCATTTCTATATCAATTCCATTCATCCATATCATCTCATCATATCCAATCAACCATATTCATCCATATAAAATACCTAGTCATCCACTAGGCTGGATCCAAACCATAATTCTAAAACGATCTCTCGCTTGATAAAATAATACATATATAAGATTTGTTAAGTGATACTAAATATACATAAGTGTGCTTGTTTTACATTATATAGTTCAAAAGAATATATATACAAAGCAAGGAAAATAAGCTGCATCATAACTAAATAATAACAACACCTCAAGTATAATAAACCTGAGGTGGATACTCTCCCTATACCTGCCTACTCAAATTACTTAACATCCAATCATCAACTGTCTCCTCGATTACATGAGCAAAAAGCCCAGTGAGAACTTATAATACTAACAGGTAGTCACTAATATGAATTTAAGACAATGCAAGTTTTAAAGAAAACCGAGAAATCATAATACAGTAATGTAAAAGCATTTGGTACCTTTACTACAACATAAACCGATAACTATTCACTCACCTATATAAGTATAGATAAACTAACAACATCTCACCATCATAATACTGCGTAGTGTAATCATCCTAAAGTGAAGAGGCCACGACTAGATGTTTCAACTCCTAGTCAGTGAGCAAAATCGTGTTCCAACTTAACCGATGTGGAACCCCATCGTTAGTTCCTGATTTCCAACCGAGCGACTGATTTATCGATTTTTATGAGAAGCACGCTGGCTTATGATTTGGGTTCAGGTGGACCCTTGACCATAATTTGCCGATGTAGCCGTTGTCGTGGTGGTCAGCCGTTTAACTTGTGCAGACATCTTAATGATCATTAAAATAATCCAGGAGTTGTTACGCTCCTCAAGTCTTCGCATAATCTAGGCAGTATATAACCTCGACATTTCTAGAATCACACACGTACCTATCCAAACAAGGCTTTCCAAAAAGAGAAATAGAATAACCTAGATTTCAATAGTTTTCCTATATCATGAGAGTCTCATTCCTGTCATGAGACAGGAAAACATAATGAAAATACGGAACAAATCATTGTTTGTTTTTAGGAAGACTTCAATGATTTGCTCGTGTAGGCATTACAAGTCTATTTTCGGATCACCTAAAAATATATATTATAATACTATAAATTTTAGTAGTAAAAAAATACTTTTTCCTATAAAAACTAATATCCATATACATGTTGTGATCTCCCATCTAATATTATTCCGGAGAAAGCCGGTAATATAATCAGGGGAAAGTCGGGTAATCGGGGGAAAGCCCGTAATATAATTCGGGAAAAGACGGTAATAATCATAGCCGGGGGAAAGCCCAACATAACATATATAGTATATATTCCGGGGGAAAGCCCGTACCTAGGGAATCACCAACACATACCCAACAACTGGGAACCTCCATCCCACACATCATCTTAAAACAACTACTTCTCCCAACATATGGAAGGAAGTAAAATATATATATAAATATTATAAGAACCCCAAAATCCATTTGGTTTTGGAAATATACCCATCCCTAAAACTCGATAACGATTAAATCTCGATTCTTTTGGAAATATAGTTTATTTAACTATAAATAAGAAAAGAATCATCCATATACTTATATATGTATATAACTCATTCATATATATAATTATTAGAATCTAGTTATTTTAAAAATAACTATTACTGTTTTACATCACTATGTAAAACTATACTTTTAGAAAATCATTTTCACATCAATAGGGCATCACAAATAAATCATGCATGCTTTACAAAATAATTAAATTTGATATATTAATCTAAACCCTATTAAAAGCATTGAAAGTACTTTAATGGCTACAAGAGAGTATTTATAAGTTCCTACCTCAAATCCCGCAAGGCTAGCTCTTTACTGCGTTGTACGCCTCCAATTATTGATCCTAGTACAAACTCCCAACTGTAAATAACATATTCAATTCACTTTCAGAATTCTATACTATTCACTTTAATCTTATACAAATAATTTGGTAGTCTAAAAACCTAAATAGTCTCTACAAGGTCCAAATACCTTTAATCATTCTATCTTAACGCCTACAAACCTTCAATCTGTGAAAATACCTTATCAAATCAAATAAGGGGTTTATAATTTCAAACCTAAATTACTCCAAACACCCCATTTTCACTCAAAACTCTTCAATTTGTCTCAAACACCTTATAACCAAATAAAGGTTTTAGCCAATCATCATAATAAAATTTACTCTAACTAGAAAAGTGTCACTCATAATTAATCTTCACTCTAAAAATCTGATTTGCTAAATCATGATTCAATTGCTATAAATAATCTATTAATCACGAACAAAATTTAATACTAACCTAAAATTACACAATCCTATATCCATAAAAATTTCTCTAATCTTTAAATCAAGGCTTTGAATTTCTATAACTATCATAATTTAGTTTTCAATCCAAAAGCCCTCATTTTATATCATCCAAATATTCTTCAACATCAAATTTCATGATTTTTCTTCACAAAATCCTACCCTATTATCATCATATCAAACAAGGGCTTTAGGATTACAACCCAATTTGCTCTAAATATCCTCTTCAATTGATTTAGATCTCCGAATCTACAATCTAACCCAAAACAGTAAATTTGGGTCAAAATCAACCTTCCCAATTATCAATTTCATCAATTAAGGGTTTGAAAGGTCTAATCAAACCTTAAACTATTAACAAAATCAACCCTAAAATTAAAAACTAAGATTAACAACATAAAATATCTAATTAAAAATAAAATGAAAAGCTAGGATTTCAAATTTATACCTCAAACCACAAATTATGTGGTCCCTACGATCTCCATCGGATCATCGTCATCATCTTATTCTTCTTCTTCTCTCTCTCTCTCTCTCTCTCTCTTTCTCCTTCTCTCTCTCTTCTTCTCACCGTCTCTCCCTGTAGAGAATAAGAGAGATTTCTCTCTCTTTCCTATAAACTATAGGGCAGTGGAAAAAAAGTTAAAAAAAAGAAAAACTAACATAATAATAATAATAATAATAATAAAAGGATTATTTACTTAGGTTATACTAAGGTATAAGCACACACAACAAAGTATGTGTATATAATAGAAAGATTTATAAAATTACTCTTTAATACATCACCCAATACATATATATAGTATATATACACAATTTGATAAAGTTTAATTAGTCAAAATCAAGGTCAAAATCGCGGGTACCTTCGGTATTGGTCAAATCGTGTTCCGAGCCTTGATTTGGGATCATTTAGTGTCCGTTTTTCGCGCATGAGTAGTCGAAATTTAATAACTTTTCGAGATCTACCCATTCGTATAGTTCGATTATTCAAATTATCCTCCGATCGAAAACTCATTTATTTAATTTCAAGTTTAATTATTTTAACACTAAGCTTAATTATTTTAATAATTAATTGATTTCATAATCAAAGTATTAGACTAGACTCAATTTGACTCGAATTGACATTGACTTGTCAACTAAATTATTTTGGGTCGTTACGAGGCCTTTTAGGTGAGCTCTCTGGGCTCACCTAAGAACAAAACTATGTACCCCGGGAGGTGGATAAAGCAGGGACAATATTGGTACACGTGTGAGCGGGGCGTGACAATTATGGTATCAGAGCCGAGGACGGCTCATCCTATGGGGTGGTAGGAGGAGGTATTAGTCCCACATCGCCTAGGAGAGTGTCCAGAGCCTGGGCTATGAGGTTACAAGCTGCCTTACATTGTGCCGAGGCCTTTTAGGTGAGCTCTCTAGGCTCACCTAAGAACAAAACCCTATACCCCGGGGGGGTGGATAAAGCAGGGACAATATTGGTACACGTGTGAGNGTATATATACACAATTTGATAAAGTTTAATTAGTCAAAATCAAGGTCAAAATCGCGGGTACCTTCGGTATTGGTCAAATCGTGTTCCGAGCCTTGATTTGGGATCATTTAGTGTCCGTTTTTCGCGCATGAGTAGTCGAAATTTAATAACTTTTCGAGATCTACCCATTCGTATAGTTCGATTATTCAAATTATCCTCCGATCGAAAACTCATTTATTTAATTTCAAGTTTAATTATTTTAACACTAAGCTTAATTATTTTAATAATTAATTGATTTCATAATCAAAGTATTAGACTAGACTCAATTTGACTCGAATTGACATTGACTTGTCAACTAAATTATTTTGGGTCGTTACGAGGCCTTTTAGGTGAGCTCTCTGGGCTCACCTAAGAACAAAACAATGTACCCCGGGAGGTGGATAAAGCAGGGACAATATTGGTACACGTGTGAGCGGGGCGTGACAATTATGGTATCAGAGCCGAGGACGGCTCATCCTATGGGGTGGTAGGAGAAGGTATTAGTCCCACATCGCCTAGAAGAGTGTCCAGAGCCTGGGCTATGAGGTTACAAGCTGCCTTACATTGTGCCGAGGCCTTTTAGGTGAGCTCTCTAGGCTCACCTAAGAACAAAACCCTATACCCCGGGGGGGTGGATAAAGCAGGGACAATATTGGTACACGTGTGAGTGGGGCGTGACATGGGCAGAGTGGTATCGATACCCTCTGAAGGTGGTATCGATACTGACCTAGCCTGTAAGTCAGGCTAGGCTGGTATCGATGGTGAGGATCGATGCTGACCTAGCTGACTTACAGGCTAGGACAATATCGATACCACCTCAGAGGGTATCGATACTACACTACCAATATCGATACCAACCTCAGACAGTATCGATACTAGGGCTCCCTGAAGTTGTGTATCAGGGTGGTATTGATACCCACTGAGAGTGGAATCGATACCAAGGCCAGTTCGCAAAACAGGGCCTTTTTCCTGCGCGATTTTTGGCCTGGGTATTTATACCCTTTTGGTCTTTTGACCCAAATGACCTTAGGTTTTGCTCCTTCTCTTTATAAAGAAGAGAAGCAAACCATTTTAGGTTATGTACGTAAGAAGAAGAGAGTTAGAGAGCTTAGAGTGAGAAAGCATTGAAAGACTCCTTGGTAGTCATCTTCTTCAATAGCTAGGGCTTCAAGATCTTGAGAGAGATTGAACTAACTTCTTCTTGAGAGTTGATTTAGATCTATTCTGAAAGTCTAAAATCCTTACGGTTATTAGTT
>MVGT01001760.1:6317-61156 GCA_002174775.1 Macleaya cordata
GATTCTTGTTCTTAATTCCGCATATTAAGAATCGAATAAGTCAATACTCCTGTTAGAGATTTTTGTTGTACTCTTATCACCTTAGTAATTTTTAATTAGGTGATTGTGTGATCCTTAACCATAGTCACATTGACATTCGGTTAAATTCATTAACCGTAGGGTGAATTTAGACTTTCACTTTTCCCATACTAGCGGTTGGGCTACAACTATTCCTCATTTGAAGAGAACTTAGCGTCTTATGAGGAATGGCCGTAACTCAGATGATGCGTCCTTTTTTAAACGAGCGTGAGAGGATTATGGTTAATGAGTCATGCCGTTGATGCATCGTTATTTAAAGGAGCGTGAGAGGATGATGGTTAACGAGTAGTGCCGATTTTGTAAGTGGGACCTCCTCGTGGGCGGAGTTCCCTCCTTTCTCTCCTTATTGGAAGAAGTTTTGAAAAGAGATTAATTAACGAGTCGTGCCGGTTTTGTAAAAGAAACCTCCTCGTGGGTGGAGTTTTGGTATTTTTTTCCTAATTGGAAGGAGTTTTGAAGATACTGACGAGTCGTGCCGGTTTTGCTCGAATTCTCCACGAATTGATCATGCTGCCAATCGTAGAGTTTTCTCTAGTTTTGAATTGGGAAGATTTACCATCCTGAACACAATCTAATATTATGTAGCGTACTATGGAGTCATACTAGAAAGTATTCTCTCTTAGAAACATGCTATATTGATACTACTTTGACGATAACAATGAGTTTTTGTTTTGAAGGTTTACTATTTATTGCTTTACGAAAAGAATTACAATGCTTAAATGTACTATCTTTGAACAATGAATCGTAAAGAGTTTAAGAGTATTTGGTATATACCTGAGCGCTTCCTAGATTTGACTGGAGATTTGGGCAGAGGTTCGTTACTATTTCTCTTATTTTTCTAGTTTTGATAGGTTTCTCTGATGGATTCTTAATCGATTTCTTGTTCTCGTCCTGAAGCAACAGGTACTCTTCGTAGAGATTTTCGAACTTTAGAACTAGAAAGTGTACGTGACCTGGAGACAATCGTACATGAAATTCAAAAATTCGAAAGTGGATCGAACTCTGAACGAAAACCTTCTCGAGATTCAGAAAACAATAGTGGAAAATGGATCTAAGACCGAAGTAAACTCCAAGGTGTTTCTGAGATGCAAAATGAAGGAAGGGGAGGGTCCTATTTATAGGACCCAGGGCCCTATTTTGAGTGCATCTTGAAGATGCGCGGATGCCACATGGAAGCCCTCTGGTTAGGCGGTTTAGCCTATTGTGGGGCCCTCTAGGGTTTTTGGCTCATTTTCCTGTCTTCCGGGTGTTCCAAATCATTTTTGGGATTTTCTGGAGTCGATTCTGTATTTTCCAGACCTTCCTAGTGTGTTTTCGGGGGTTTTTGGAGCTTTGTTAAGAGTTTTCGGAGGTTTATGGGGAGTTCCGGAGGCCCTGGCTCAAGTCTTAACTCTTTCGCCTCGTTTTGACTCTTTCGGGTTCCATTTTCAGACTCTGTTTGGCCAGTTTTGACGGAATCACTGAGGTGCTCTGAGTAAACCAAATTTAGGTGTCTACAGAATTGTTTATGCTTAGATAAGTGCTTATTCGTAAAAAATCCTAGTTATTTGTTTTCTTATTGTGTTGGCGCTTGGAGCGCCTTAGACCATTCAATCGATATGATGGTGGACACGTGTGACGTGGAACAAAGAAAAGGAACAACTGAAGGAGCCTCACTGGTGGAATATGATGTGATGTACACGTGGCGCGACTACAAAGACTCGAGGTTTGCGTTAGTATAACTAGGTACTTTGTGCATCTATGTGGAACCTTTTGTAGAGGTATTTTTCAATGAGATGGATCATCTAGTAACAAGATGATTCATCAAAGAAACGAAAAGTGATTCATCTGGTAACAAGGTGACTCGCTTAAAGGTAAAGGTAGTTCATCTGGTAATAATGTAGTATTGTCCAGAAGATAGGTAAGTTTGCTATTATATAATGAAGGGTAAAGAAATTAATTAATTTAGAAGAAAGGGTTAAAACGTAAAGGTAAAATACAACCGAATGCCAGCTAAGAAACTGCTGTTAATATAGTTGACATGGCAAGAAGGAGCATAAAAGAGAGTCACGTGACGAGGAGCGTGAAGGAAATCACGTAACAAGGAGCGTCAAAGGTAATCATGAGATGATCTGATGTGGAGTTGGGTAGCGTGAGAAGTAAGCTACATTCGTCTATAAATAGGATGGTTATAAGAGGAAAAACAGTTAGTTGGTATGAGACTTGCCAGAACTAAGATCAAACGAGAATAGGAAATAGATTCTACTTCAAGTTCTTCTATGTCCATCCCTTCATCTACAATTAAGGTGAGAGATCTTGAATTCCGATCTCTCATTTTTGGCGCCATCTGCGGAATTGAACTCAAAAAATTTTCAAGACACCTAAAATTCAAGAATTAAAATGCCGCCTCGAAGAATTGTTGCTCAGAAAGGGAATTCCGGAACTTCTGGTATTGAGAATCTAGAAACTATTGTTCCTGATTAAGAACAACAGCAAATTGATCATGAAACTCCGTTAATAGAAATCCAGATCTGGAAATTCCGACGAATGATTCTGTTCTTGCTCAACTTTTAATGGCTGTGCAGAAAATACAGCCAGATTATTTAGAGTTAATGAAGGTATTCAGATCACAGAACGAGTCACATAGGACAAATGTTGAGGATTCTACTCCAGATCCACAAGAACCTCTCTAGGAAAATATTAATCATGTAGAAGATAATGATAAACTTCAAACTCCAGACGAGGCTGCTAATAACTTGAAGACAGAGTTGGAAGCAGTAGTCAAGCAAGGAAAAGATGATATACTTCGGTCCTTGGCGAAAGCACAATAGCAACCTCAACTTTATTCGTTGGAGGTAGAGGTAGAGGAAGATTCGGATCCTATCCAGAAACATATACGTGATGTTGAAATTCCAAAAAACTTTTAGGTTCCTAAATTCGTTATGTTTGATGGATCCTCTGATCCTTATGAACACATTTATCATTACAAACAGTTAATGGCAGTTTGGGAGACAAATGACGCTCTTCTCCATAAATTCTTTCTGTCAAGTCTTACTGGAGAAGCTCTTTCTTGGTTCTTGAGGCTTCTTATGAATTCCATCTGTAAATTTGCTGAGATCCGGAAGTTGTTCATCTTACATTACATTTGTAATAAGAAGGAGAAGCTCGATATTGATTCGTTATTCAATATTCGTCAATGGCACGGTGAATCTTTAAGAGATTTTACTAAACGATTTCGATCTGTTGCACAATCAATTGGAAATGTTGATGAAAAGCAGTTACAATTGCATGTAAGAACGCTCTAATTCTGGGAACAAGATTTCATGAAATGTTGATCGTTGATTTTCCTGGTTCTATGCAAAAATTGATTTCAAGGGCAGAAAAATATGCCAAATTGGAAGATGAGTATGCTACTCATTCTACAGGGAGATCAAACGTTTATGAAGTCTCTACAAAATAAACAAAACGATTATCTACCTTGTCATCGGATACACAAGATAAAAAGAAACGGACAGAAGGAGAGACGAAAGTTAGAAAACTCTCCGAGATGAAAAATTAAGGAAATAGAATGAATCTGTGAAGCAACTTGTCCCATTAAATATGGTTGTGGACAAGATTTTGGACAGAACTAAGGATGAGAGTTATTTTGAGTGGCCAAAGCGACTATCAACAATTACACAAGATAATGGAAAGGGTGAATATTGCGCTTATCATAAAGGATACTCTCACAACACAACTCAGTGCAGAACTTTAATCAGCTTTATCTAGCGAATGATTCGAGACGGACGACTTCAAGAATTTGTTGTCAAAAATCAACGTGGTGCAGCCAATGCTGCTATTCACCAGAAGCAAGGTGAAGAAAGGATCCTGAAATGACGTGGAGTAATAAATGTAATCCTATATCAGTCGGCAGGTTTCCCAATAACTTCAGTAGAATTACCTGAGCGAGGAATAAAGTGTCTTGCAGCACATCTGAATCTCGTGTATGGATCTGAATCGAAGGTACATAAGTCAAGTTCCTCTAATTCTTTAATTACCTTTACTAATTTTGATATGGTAGATGGCAGGGTCATGCATTACGATCCTTTAATAATCACATTGACCATAGATAATTGGGAAGTGCATAAAATTTTGGTCGACTCTAGTAGTTCTGTAGAGATTTTATTCTGGCATACAGCTGAAAAGATTAATATCAAAAGGGAAAGTTTGAAACCCTCTCGGTCACCCTTAATCGAATTTAATGGTACTTATGCTTATCCGGAAGGAGAGATAGAGCTCCCAGTTTTAGCTGGACCAATGTTGCTTTCTGTAAAATTTTTGGTTGTAAACAATACATCGCCTTATAACATCATACTTGGACGTAACTGGATACATATGATGAAGGTCGTTCCCTATTCATTTCACTAGAAGATTAAGTTCCATACCTCTGCTGGTATTATGGAAATCCTTGGTGATAGGAAAGCTGCACAGGTATGTAGTACTTCTGCTGTAAAATTACATCAGGAAGATCCACTGTAGCAATTACAATGGGCAGATGAGGTGGTAGGTATAAATACACACCCATCTCCATCTGCACAGTTGATCGTCCAAAACATGGTAAGTAATGATGAAGTTAAGTCTTCAGCAACTATTGAAGCCTTAGAAGAAGTAAAAATTGCACCAGGTGAAGAGAACAAATGTACTTTCATTAGCATGGAATTATAGGCTAGGCAAAGGCAGAAGTTGTTATCTTTGCTTATTACAAATATAGATTTATATGCATGGAAGATGAGTGATATGCCAGGTATAGATTCATCTATTGCATGCCACAGCCTTAACGTTTCAAAGGGATTTAACGCGGTTAAACAAAAGCCAAGGCGTCTTTCACTATGTTACTATAAGGCTGTTAATGAGGAGATTGATAAGCTTTTGGCTGCAAAATTTATAAGAGAAGTTCAGTACCCAAAGTGGATTGCCAACATTGTGGTTGTACCTAAAAAGAATGGTAAAGTACGGGTCTGTATAGATTTTACTGTCCTTAATCGTGCCTGTCCCAAGGACAACTATCCTTTACCAAATATCGATAGGATGGTTGAAGCCACTTCTGGACATGAGTTGCTTTCTTTTACGGATGGGTATTCTGGTTACAACTAGATCCCAATGAATCCACTTGATGAGGAAAAGAGTGCATTTATAACAGACAAGGGACTATATTGCTATCGTGTCATGCTGTTTGGGTTAAAGAATGCTGGTGCAACTTTTCAACGTCTTGTCAACAATATGTTCAAAGATATGATAGGAAACACCATGGAAGTGTATGTGGATGACATACTTGTTAAAAGCAAGGAGAAGGAAACGCATTTAGCAGAATTAAAAGCAACATTTGACAGGATTAGAAAATATAACATGCGATTGAACCCAGCAAAATGTGCATTTGGTGTTAAGTCCAGAAAATATTTGGGGTATCTCGTGACAAGAAGAGGATTAGAAGTAAACCTTGATCAGATATGTGCTGTAATGGAGATGCCAGCTCCAAAAAGTAAAAAAGATGTCCAACTCTAAGCTCGAAGCCTGACAGCTTTGGGGAGATTCATTTTGCGATCATCTGATAAGTACCAACCATTTTTTAAACTATTGCAGAAACAGACAGCGTTCACTTGAATAGAAGATTGTCAAGTTGCTCTTGACCAGATAAAATCATATCTGAGTAAAGCCCTTGTTCTTTCCAGACAAGTTGACGGAGATGTTTTGGGGTAATATGTTTCAGCCACAGAATCTTCAGTTAGTGTTGTCCTCATGCGAACTGAGTCAAATGTGGAAAATCCCATATATTTCATCAGCAAATCTCTAAATGTATCTGAGATGAAATACTCGATGATTAAAAAATTGATTTATGCACTAGTCTTTGCTTCTCAAAAATTACGACCTTACATCGAAGCACATTCAGTAAAAGTGATTACGGAGTTCCCCCTGAAGATGGTATTATCCCGAGACCATAAGATGGGACGTTTAGTAAAGAGGGAAGTTCAGTTAGCACAATTTGATATAAAATTTCAACCGCAGACTGCAGTCAAAGGGCAGGTAGTAGCAGACTTCTTAGTTGATTTTCTAATAGTGGAACCTTTAAACGAACTAAAGAATGAAACTGAGTTTAGTGCAGAATATGATGATGACTCATCCTGGACTACACAAGATGGTCGGAGAATATTTGTTGATGGTACAATAAATGATTTGGGAGCAGGAATTGGTGTTGTGGTAGTAACGCCCGAAAATACTCGAATTGAATTATCTGCAAGGTTTTGTTGCATCAAATAATGAGTCTGAGTATGCATTCTTAAAAGGGCTCCAAATGGCAAAACAATTGAGGTTGGAAGACTTTATCATATATAGTGATTCACAGCTGATTACGTATCAAGTTGAGGGAACTTTTGGGGCACGGGATGACAGATTGGTTTAGTACTTAAATAAGGCAACAGAATTGATACAGCAATTCAAGAAATTATTTATGAAACGAATTCCTCGCAATAGGAATAGACATGCAGACGCCTTAGCATATGTTGCCTCAATGTTACCAAGTACAATAGAGCGAAAGATTACAATTGATGTACATAAAGAATCTGCACTACAAGAACATTGTCATGTATCCACCATCTGGAAAGATGTTACTAATAGCTGGATGTATCATATTTACAGTTATTTGAAAGATAGAATGCAACCAGAAGATAAAAAGGAGGCACGGAAGTTACGGATCAAATCATTGAATTACGTCATGTTGGATGATGAGCTATACAAAAAATCATATCTTGGTCATTTGCTCAAATGTGCCACAGAGGAATAAGGATTTCTTCTCCTTAAGGAGATACATGAAGGGGAATGTGGAAATCATTCCGGAAGACGGACACTGGCTCAAAAGGCTCGTACTTAAGGTTATTTTTGGCCCTTTATGCAAGCTGCTTCTGATAAAGAAGTAAACAGTTGTGATCGCTGTCAGAGGCATGCTAAGTAAATACATGCACCTGCATTTGAGCTTCAAAATGTCTTAAGTCCTTGGCCATTTGTCCAGTGGGGACTAGATATCGTAGGACCATTTATTAAGGCACCTGGAGGTAGTCAGTACATGCTAGTAGGATCTGATTATTTCACTAAATAGATTGAAGTCGTAGCTCTAGTCCAAACAAGGGAGGAAGAAGTAATAAAATTTATATGGGAACACATTATCTGCAGGTTTGGGTTGCCTTTAGCAATTGTAACAGATAATGGCCCACAATTTGCTGGAGGCAAAGTAAAAGCATTTTGTATGCAGTATAATATCCAGCAAAGATTTTCTGCCCCAAGATATCCCTAAGGAAACGGCCAGGCAGAAGCTTCAAATAAATCAATCTTGGATACTCTAAAGAAGAAATTTGACGCACAAAAAGGTACTTGGGCAGACAAGTTACATGAGGTTCTATGGGCATATCGCACAACAAGAAGAAAATCAACGCTGGAGTCACCGTTTGCATTTTGTTATTGTATGGAGGTTGCCATACCTACGGAATTACTAGTATCAACAACAAGAATCGTTTCAGCTTTTCAGCACGTCAATAATCTCTGTATCAAGATACATCTAGATGAATTAGAAGAAAAATGAGAACAGGCACTTCTAAACTTGGAGAATTATCACCGTACATTGCAACGTTCTTATAACAAGAAGGTACGACCAAGAGAGATAATTCCTGGAGACTGGGTGTTAAGACGTGTTTTTCCAAATACAAAGGAGGCAAATGCAGGAAAGCTAGCAGCAATATGGGAAGGTCCATATGTTATCTAGAAGAAAACTGGGCATGGTTCATTTTATCTCGTAACAGTAGATGGTGAAAACATTGGTTCACCAAGGAATGTCATCAATCTCAAAATATATTATCCATGAGACTCGATGTATGATCATTGCTTTTACATGATAAACAAATAATATCAAAAGCAGGAAACTATATTTTCTTTCTTGCAACTAAATAAAATATATGGTGATTGGATCTCCCATAAAAATAAATTGATCCAGGTTTCTAGCTACATCCCAAAAGCTAGGCTCTCATCTGGTTTCCAAGATTTAGCCTCGAGATCTTGGTGTTTTTTTAGTTTACACACAAACCGGCATGGTTTCTAGTGTTTGCCCAAAAGCTAGGCTTAGCAGGTTTTTTCAGTTTTACTTCAACAAACTGGCGAGGTTTAGAACTTGTCCCAAAAGTTCATGATTTTTCGGCATATTAACCTCAACAATGTCCGAAGTTTTACTGCTTTTTCCCAAAAGCTTGTTTAGGCTTCTCACCCAAAAAGTCAGAGTTTTTAGCTAATCTTTATTGAAAAGCTAAGCGGTGGTTTCATAGGCTTCACCACTACGAAAAGCAGAGGTTTCTAGCTAAAACCCAATAGCTAGCAAGACGATATATTTCACAGATACAACAAATGATATATTTCACAAAAACAGATAACTCCAACACTGTATCAGCATATCAACTAGTAAACAACTAAAATATTTCACAAATCAAACATCATATGTCTACTGCATTATAACATAATATGCATCAGATAAACGATCCTAGAGAGTAATTATTTATAACATAGTCAAATTGTCAGAAACAAAAAAAAAAGTAAAAAAGTAAAGTCTTTAGTAGTATATATATTTATCCTTCAGGTGACTAGCAGAAAATTTGTTTCACCCACTTCTATTTAGCACCTGAACCAACATCTTTTCTCATAATCTCCTTTTCACCAATTTCTTTCTCTACTTCGCCTACTGCTTCATTTTCTTTTTCAGACTGATCTAATTCTACTGGAGGCATATTTGTTTCCACTTCTATCTCTTTCCCTGATGAAGACGGCAAAGTGGGTTCCTGTAAAAAATAAAAACAGATTACAAGGAATAAATATTATATTTTTGACAAAATTATTTAGATATACAGAGTCAATATTATTTACCTAGATTGTAGATATTATAGCAGGAGTCCTTGGTATATTCTTACCAAGTTCATTTTTTAAAAATTGCTGGAATTGGGCATTCAACCTCATATATTGTTCTGAAAGTGCAGCTTCAGCCTTAACAATCAGGTTAGTATTCTCTGTTTGTAGCTTTGTTACGTCATCTGCTTTTGCATTATACTCCTTTTCCGTATCTTTCAGGGAATTTTAAAGAGCAGCTATAATCCATTTATTCGTTTCCAATGTTATATTTGCAATTTCCAGTTTCCCTACAGTAGAGTCATTCTCTTCTTTCACAGACTTGAATTTTTCCTTTAGTTCTTTGTACTTTGACTCAAACCCAATCAGTTCTGCACATCTCTTTTCTAATTCTTTCACTCTATCATATAAAACCTTCATGCACAAACCTCCCTGCATAATATTTAATAAGGAGGCATTCAATAGTAGACATTTACTTTAAAATTTAATATCAAATTAAAGGTTCAAAGTAAATTTATCAAGTTTATTACCATCAACCATGAAGCAGCTCCCTCCTTGATAGTCTTTGCATTAGACCAGTTAGCCAGCTTCAATTCATCTTCAGGCAAACATAAATTTTCTAACACAGAAAGGCAGAGAAAAGGATTTTTTAACACAGATGTGGTTTTTGGTAAGCTAGGATTCCCAGCCCACAGATATTGAATATCTCTGGTTATGGAAGATTTTTTTAGCAGGAGGTTCTATTGATTGAACTTCATCTGAAGAGGTATCTTGAAGCACTACTTTTCTTTTCTAGGAACCAGGGTTTTTCTTCTTGTTTTCTTCTAAAAACCTTTGATATTCCTGTTGCATGGCAATTTCATCTGTATTAGATGGATTGCCTGTATCAACTTTTAGGATTTCTTCTCAAGGAGAGATATTTTCCCCAAAATCAAAATCATCTAAATTTCAGTTGTATTTGGTCACATTAAGAATCTTTTCTGAAATAGAGGCAGTACTAACTTTGGGAAGATTCAATTTATCTAATTCTAGGAAGGAATTCACTAGGGATCTCTTGATGGAAGCGAGTTTGATATCAGTTGTCTTACTAAAACCCAGAGGGTTAAATAATTTAGATTTTCCTCGAGAGTCATAAGAATTTACTGCTGGACTCCCATTTTTGTCCTTTTGATAATCGGAGTGGGTCGCAGAAGTACTTACAAAACGCAATGACCTTGCTACTGAAAGGGTAATCTTACTCGGCTTCGACAAATCTTCCACTTTTTTACCCTTTTTCTTCAAAATGGGTTTTTTACATAAAACACAATGGAGGCAAGATTTATTGCATCCAGAATTCTGCAAACATGTGGTAAATAAGGACAAATAAGAAGACTGAAAATTATCTTTACCTTTGTAAACAAAACTCCTTGGTACTCAGCAATCTTCGATTAAGGTTTTATTAGTACATTCCCAGTCACCAAATATTAAAAGAGGATTTTCAAGCCAGCCCCTTTCCAGGTTCTGATCTGGTTCCAAGTTTCCTATCCACGGTGTCTTATCCATCCTTGACACAAGATAATGAAACTTACCGCGACTACTAGGTGTACTTCGAAGGATATACACTTTGTGTATTTCTTAAATACCAAAGTTCAGAGAGTTTTTCTTGTTAAACTCTTCAATGGCTTGCGTTATATGGTAGAAATTGCCATTCATTTGACTAAGTGTACAGTTATAGAAAGTAAGTGTTGATTGCAGAAGGGGGCTCAACAAGAAATGAAGACCACAATCAAATTATTCTTCTGCAACAGAGATTTCAATACCCTCTGTTTCCTCACCAAGTTCAGTGCCATATTTGATAATCACTGATGGTGGAATGTTAAATTCTTCATGGATGGCTTCGATAGATTGGCGAGGTATGGTTAGGGTTTGAAGGGTTTTTTCTGTGTTTCACAACCACTTTTTTACAAAGGAAGAAGAGTTCCTCTTTCAAAGGGATAAATGGGACTGAAAAAGAGTTTTTGAATAACAAGTGTCATTCATCATCCCTCGGTAGTTGTTTCCCTTTTTTCAAAAAGTTTTATTTCAAATTTCAAATTTAAAAATGCAAATTAATTATTATAACTGAAAATTTAAAATTTTTCTTTCAAGGGGGGGGGGATTATATGATTTCGGAAATTTTAAATAAATTTTTTAAGGAAAATTTTTTTGATAAAATCTCAAGAGACATTTCGATTTATCAAGAAAATGAGGCAAAATGTGGAGGTATTTTCCAACGAGATGGATCATCTAGTAACAAGATGATTCATCAAAGAAACAAAAAGAGATTCATCCGGTAACAAGGGAACTCGCTTCGAGGTAAAGGTAGCTCATCTGGTAATAATGTAGTATTGTCCAGAAGATAGGTAAGTTTGCTATTATATAATAAAAGGTAAATAAAGTAATTAATTTAAAAGAAAGGGTTAAAACCGAAAGGTAAAATACAGTCGAATGCCAGCTAAGAAGCAGTTGTTAATATAACTGACATGGCAAGAAGGAGCGTAAAAAAGAGTCACGTGATGAGGAGCGTGAAGGGAATCACATGACGAGGAGCGTCAAAGGTAATCATAAGATGATCTGACGTGGAGTTGGGTAGCGTGAGAAGTAAGCTACATTCGTCTATAAATAGGATGGTTAACTAGTATGAGACTTGCCAGAACTAAGATCAAATGAGAATAGGAAATAGATTCTACTTCAAGTTCTTCTCTGTTCTTCTATGTTCATCTCTGGTTCTGAGAATCTATCCCTTCATCTACAATTGAGGTGAGATATCTTGAATTCTGATCTCTAAAAACCCTTTGGGTTCATGTTTTGTGTTTCGACTTCTTAGGGGAAGTCAGTTAGCCTCTTAGGATTAGTAAATTAGTTATTCTCCTTAGTGAGAATCAGAGTTATTTTCACTTGAGGAAATAAATGTGAAGTTTATATGCCTCACCCATCTTGCTATGGAGGAGTCGCAACACGAAGATGAAGATAGTCAGATTTTGCTCGGAGGATACATGGTGTTAAGTTAAGAATAGGGATGGCAACGAAGGTGTGATGAAAAGCAGTAAGCTCTTCGTTCATGTGGCACCTACTATATGGTATGACATCGTTTGGTTGACCACCCAAGACGGAGCAACTATGTAAGAGGTGAACAGAATGAAGGTGGCCGGCTACTGGGTGATTATTCACACTAAGTCATGTATTCTCTAACTGCTTAACGTTCACTACATCACAGCACAACATGGACTTTCGGACGAAAGAAAAGCATAAGAGCGAAGCATTTCTCAAAGATTAATTTACACTTAGGATATCATCAGCTGCGGATTCGACAGAAGGACATCGAGAAGACCGCGTTTAGTACTCATTACGAACACTTCAAATTTTTAGTGATGTCGTTCAGACTGACCAACGCAGTTGCGGCATTCATGGACCTAATGACTAGAGTATTTAGGTCGTACTTAGACAAATTTATAGTAGAATTCATAGACGACATTCTTATCTACTCGAAGACACGAGAGGAGCATCTGAGGATAGCGTTACAGACACTCCAAGAGCACCAGCTATATGCTAAGAAGAGTAAATGCAACTTCTGGATGATGGGAGTGCTATTCTTAGGACACGTCATATCAGAACGAGGAATAGCGGTGGATCCAGAAAAGATCTTGGCGGTAGTTGGATGGGAAAGACCGAAGAAAATTTTTGAAATCCGTAGCTTCTTAGGATTGGCAGGCTACTATCGACGATTCGTAAAGAACTTTTTTAGGATCGCGGCACCAATGAGGAGGCTGACAAAGAAAGGAGTCAAATTCGAATGGAGCGAGGAATGCGAGAAGTCTTTCGAGGAGTTGAAGGAATGACTTACGACTGCAACGATACTCGTAACGCCAGAACCAAGAGTATGATATACCATTTACTGTGATGCATCATGTAACGGATTAGGAGGCGTGCTAATGCAAGGAGGAAAATTGGTAGCGTATGCATCACGGCAGCATTACGTGACTCACGATTTGGAGCTAGTGGCAGTTGTCTTTGCACTTAAACAATGGAGACACTACCTCTATGCATAAAAGTTTGAGGTCTTCATCGACCATAAGAGCTTGAAGTATATATTCACGCAGAAGGATTTGAACTTACGACAAAGAAGGTGACTAGAGTTCTTTAAGGACTACGACTTCACAATGAATTACCACCCGAAAAAAGACGAACATTGTAGCAGACGTACTTAGTAGGAAGAATCACGGAATATTAGCTTTCATTAAGGTGCTAGAAACGGTTGCGAAGTATGATCTTTAAGTTAGGGAAAGATAGGAGAACATATACTTAGCACACGTTGTAGCGGAACCTGTCATTCTCAAGACAGTGGTGGAAGCACAACAGCAAGACGAGATGCTTCAAACAATGCAAGTGCAGATTCAAGCAAACGAGGCACCTCCGCAGTGGACTCTAGGAGCGGACGATAGAATATTATTTCAGGGTAGGTTATGCGTACCAGACAAAGAGGAGCTGAAGAAGGAGATCTTAACGATTGCGCACGAGTCTACATTCTCGATACATCCAGGAAGCACGAAGATGTATAAAGACTTGAAAAGGAAATTCTGGTGGAAATGAATAAAGAGGGATGTGGCACAATGAGTTGCAAAATGCCTCATCTATCAACAAGTTAAGATCTAACACCAGAAATCGGCAGGACTATTGAAGCCACAAGAAATTGCAAAAAAAGTACAACTCATCAAGGAGCGAATTCGAATCGTGCAAAGTAGGTAGAAGAGCTATGCGGATAATAGGAGGAGACCACTTGAGTTTAATATGGGCGACCACATATTCTTAAAAGTAAGTCCTAGGCCCGGAATCAAGAGATTCGGAAAGAGAGGGAAGTTATCACCTCTTTTTATTGGACCGTTCGAAATACTCGAACAAGTCAGAGAGTTGGCATATCGGTTAACAATACTGTCACAGCATGCGGGAGTACATAATGTTTTTCATGTATCTATGCTCTGATAGTATCATGCTGACCCATCACAAGTCATTGACTGGCAAGACTAGAACTTAGTGAGGATACTACATATGAGGTTAAACCGCTTTCTATCTTGGATACGAAGGTTCAAGAGCTTCGTAACAAGGCAATTCGGTATGTGAAAGTCCAATGGCAGCATCATAGCCCAGAGGAAGCAACCTGGGAGTTGGAATCGGCAATTCTAGAAAAGTATCCGGAATTATCTTCAGGTATATAGTCTGAACCCGTTGTATAGTTTTGAATTTCGGGACGAAATTCTTTCGTAGGGGGTGATAGTGTAACACCCGAGACTTCTCTCAGTTTAGGTTGGACCCAGAAGTGGGCTTTAAGCCCATGGGCCCAAAACAACCCATAAAAAAGTTTGGATGTAAGTCCAAAATTTATAGTTAGATAGTGGGATGGAAACATAGAAACCTTGCTCTAGGATAGACCTGGCAAAATCAACCCTAACCCGCCAACCCGGCCCTAACCCGACCCTAATATCTCGGCCCTAACTCGACCCGCTAATTAAACGGGCCGAGCTAGGGTTGGGGTTTTTCAACCCGCCAAAAAATAGGGTTGGTTTGTATAACCCGCGAGCCAACCCGCCAACCCGCCTAAGCAAGTATTAATTAAGATTTTGATAAAATTATTTTGATTTCACTCATTTTCTCTCCTTATAAAATTTTATTCAAGTCTTCATTAAAGCTCCATTTTAATTTCATTTGTTCTCTCTTAATTAAAACCTATTTCTTCTCCATTTTAATTAAAACATAATTAGTAAAAATCAAAACAATAGAGAAGATTAATATAATTAGGGTTATCAAAGTTAGGGTTAGGGTTACTAGGGTTAGGACTAGGGTTGGAGAAATTGACCCATTTAATAAACAGGCTAGGGTTAGGGTTGAGGATTCTTAACTCGAAAAACCGTCAACCCTAACCCTAATAACCCTAACCCTAGCCTGTTGCCAGGTTTACTCTAGGATCCATGCATGCACAAAATGAAATAAAAAATATTTATTTTTAGAGTTTAAAGAGAAAAAGGTCGCTAATATATATAAAATAATACATATATATTAGTGTAGGGTATCCAAGTGGACCCCACACAATAAACCAAAAATGTAGGCAGCTAGTGTGCGCCACTTTATGTGAGGAATTTGGGTTTTTCAAAAAGTCTTTTTAAAACAAAAATCTATCTTAAAGGTTTTTTAAAAATAATAAACACTTATTTATTTCTAGATAAATACTATTTTATTCTTTAGATTAGATGTTTATCTTTAAACTTGGAAAATAAGTAATGAGTCTCAACCATTGGATCATGTTTATCAAAACTCTAGTAAATCTTAACCATCCAAAAAGGTTTCCCAAATTCTAAAAATTCTCAGTTTTGAATTATCTACTAAAACCTAGATTTTATCCCTATTTTGTCTCCAATTCGTAGTAGATAATTACAACAGTTGGATTGACTTGATTTTTTATCTTGACCATTCAAAATAGATATATTTTGGAAGCTAAAAATCAGCCCCTTATGTAGAAGTCGACTTCTACATAAGCTAGCATAATTATCCTATTTTCTAAATTATTTTTGGATAATTCCTAAAGAGAGAGTTTTTAATTTTTCAAAGTGTTGTGGATAAGGATGAGGGGGCAGGTCGAACCCTATAAATAGCCCCTCCTCCCTAATTCGTCTCCCACATTCATACACACACACACACTCTCTCTCTCTCTTTCTCTCTCTTTTTCTCTCTTTCAAGTTCAAGAAGAAGAAAACTTGAAAATCCTTCAGATTCTTCTTTTCTCTTCTTCTTCTTTCTTTCTTTTTCTTTTCTTTTCCTCTAAAACAATTGTTGAAGAAGAAATCTATATCACAGCTTGGAGTTCTAGAAGACCTTTGGAGAAGAACTGTTCTTAAAGGCTCGAGGATTTCAAGCAAAAAAGGTAGGGAGAACCACTATCCTAAAACTTATTTTTCAAAATTCCCAGTTTTCTCGATTGTTTTATAAAATCATGTTTTTCAAAAAATATTTTCTTTAAAACCATATGTTGCTTTTCAGAAAAGTATTTCATGCATCAAAGAGCATTGTTTTTTGGGTTGTGTGATTATGAGTGACTATGTTTAAAAGCTATCGGAAGTTAAAGAGGTAAGATGAGAGATTTAAAAAGTAAACCTTGGATTAAGAGGTAGTACACCTTAGTAACCATGATTAGGATACCAATGAAGTATCAAGTACTCCATAAGATAGGTGTGATGTTACTCCATAAAAGAGGTATGTTGTGTGTTCCCTAAGAGAGGATAACATGATTTTATAAAACTTAATTTTGTCAGTTGTGATGTTGTAATGTGGTATTGTGAAAGTGATGTTGTGATTGTGATTTGGCCAAGATGGCACTGCCTTGAAGGGCATCTCCGCAAGAGAGGTTTATATCCGAATTCGTCTAAAAGTTGACGGTGGTTGGTTTCCAGAACAACCCTGACTAAGAAAGTGGAATATAATTAATAAATGGAAAGGTATTGGTATAAAGTCTTCTAAAACTCTTTCCTATTGTTCTAAAAACTTATGTTTTGAAAAGCTGTTTTGAACAAAAAGATGATTTCTGTTTTGAAAATAAATTTGGCCAAAAGCTATGAGTAGGACCAGTTTTCAAGGTAAGTTTTCTAAAACACAAAAGATCTTCAGTTTTGTCATGCATACTTTGGATTATCGAGCATGGGTTTTGTTTGTTTTTTTTGTTTGTTTGAAAATTATTGGTGTTACTCACTTTAACCTATGTTTTGGTTGTACCTACTAAGCTTTGCTCACCCTATCTTTTTTCTCCACAGATCTCGGAGAGAACCGGGAAGCTTAGGCAACAAGGATTGGAATAGTGATCGTTGATAAAAGACAAGTAGGTTATTATGTCTCAAAGAAAACAATAAGTGATGTTATATCACATGGATATTGGGTTTAAGTATTCTTATTACCTTTCCAAAATAATAGTTCAGTTTCTTTCTTTCCAGACATCATTATTTTAGAAAACAAGTTCAGTCTATATCTTCAAGTATTTGAACAGATAGTTGAAGTATTGAATTCTAATGGGTAGTTATTAATCTCATATATTGATTTCTAAAGTTTAGTATATCTATTCTTATTATTTTTATCCAATATCCAAGTAATTTCCATTCTTTCATTAAAACTACCTGTGAATTTAGCCTAAATGCTGTCAAAATACACAAGCTGAAGATTGTGTGCATTTTTCCGAACTGAATGACCTAGAATTAGACTCTGGCCAGAAGACAAAAGTTGAAGGTCTCTGAGTCTAGTTTACATAGAATCAAATGGTTCAAAATTCCAATTTAAAACGAGTTATATACACTGTTTTCAATGAACTATTACCAAACTATTTCTGTATTCAAAAATCCCTTTGAACCCAGTACTTTTCAAAAGTGTTCTTGCAGTCTTGAGTTTGATGAAAATCCATGTCTTCTATACTATTCCAATCTTATTTTTCTTTTCTTCCAAATCTTTCATTGTCTCAGTTTTCAAAAGATGTTTCGAGTTTTCAAAACAAAGATCTTTTAAAAGTTTGTTTTCATTTTTCGCACTTGTTCTCATAGTGACACCACGGGTCTTGGGTCTGGTGAGCCTGGTCGGGTCACGGGTCCGGGGTCCGAGGCATCACAATCCCAGAAATATTGATAAAAGCAGCCACCAAATCCATCAAAGCCTGGTGCACTACTACCATCCATGCTGAAAACAACCATTCTAACCTCCTCCCTGCTCAGCAGATTAGTAAGCATAGAGTTATCCTCCACAGTCACCAAGGAAAGGATAACACGTGAAATCAAGTCACTATTACCACCAATAGGGTGAGAAGTAGAATAAAGACCCTTGAAAAAACTAACCGCATGATATATAATACTACTATTAGAATCAAGAATAGAGTCCCGATCTCGAAGCATTGAAATATGATTCCGAGAACTCCTGGTTATAGCCATATGATGGAAATAGGATGTATTACGATTACCGGCCTCAATCTACTTTTCCCTACATTTCTCCTTATTGAACTTTTCCTCGACAGAAAGAGTACGAACCACTTCACACTGAGCTAACACTTGGCCTCATAAAGATCATCAGAAAAACCCTCAGTTTGAAGCCTAGTTTGAATAGCTTAAAGAGCATCTTGAGCATGTAAAACAGCTACATTCACATCACCAAAAATATTCTTGTTCCACAAACAAAGGGCAGACTTCAAAGCTTTAAGCTTAGACATAAGAACAAAATAGGGCAGCCTAAAACAGCTTGCTGCCACATATCAACAACCACATCACAGATAGCAGCATTATCCAACCACATGCTATGAAAATGAAAAGAACTGGGGAAAGAAGTCACCTGATGCTCAGCCAAATGGAGAAGAGGATGATGATCAGACGAAATACGATTAAGAGAACAACATTCTGTAGAAGCCCAAAATGAATGCCAGCTAAGGTTGTAGAGACTTCTATCAAGCCTCATCTCAATATGACGACGAGTACCTCGTCCATTAGACCAAGTATACCAGGTCACACAAGTCAGACATGACTTTAAACTCCTAACAAGAAACTCGTTTTGGTAAAGCTCCCCTATGTTTCTCATGAGCCCCCAAGATCGCATTAAAATCTCCCAAGACATTCCAAGGACCAGTGAAAGATTCGCAAACCGAGGCAAACTCCAACCAAAGATCACGCAGAACAACATGACTAGTACTCGCATAAACTGCAGTTACCCGAACAGCAGTACTATCAACTGTAAATTCATAAGTCACCTGTTGATCTATAGCTGAAATTACTATAAGATTTACACCTGGAGCCCAGAAACTCCACAGTGAAAGCGTGGCAGCTGTGGTAGTAACAAAAGGTTGCAAATTAACAGAACCCTAAAAAAACATGGGAATAGAGCTAAGGAGAACCATAGGTTCAGCAATAAAGAGAAGATTCGTGTTAGGTCTATGAGTCCCTCATAGTATTTTTGTTAATTTGCGTATCAAATCAACTCAAAATGGTCTATTAACTTGAGTTAGAGTTAGTGGACTGAGTCAACTCCACATTTTTATCATTGAAGACTTGAAAAAAAGAAGATAATACTTGCATGAAGCTCAACTCATCACCATCGGAGAAACATCTTAGGTTGGTAAGTGACGTAGATACTTAGTATCCCTATAGGTTGTTAGTTACATGTAGACTCTAGTATGATGTCTCCACATTAAATGGATGTTTTAGAGGTGAAGATTCATTTTAGAAACATTCATAAGCTGGTTGATTTCCATCTTGCTTTCCATAGAAGAATTTTGCTTTTCAAATGAAAATTTTGCTTTTGAAACCAAACTTGCTTTCGATAGGAGAATTCTTCGTATCGGAACCAAAAGGTTCTATCAGACTCGCTTTCGAAAGGAGAATTCTTCATATCGAAACCAAAAGACTTTGTGAACCTTGCTTTCGAAAGGAGACTTTTTCATATCAAAACTAACGGGGGAAAACTCCAGAAAAAGTTACTAAAACTCAATTTCTTCTTAGAGTAGGTTTCTTAACCGACCTTGGATTATTTTAGAAGTTTCCAAAATATATTGGGACGTAAATTACTGGTATATAAAGGGTGTTTTGGTTCATAATTCGTTGGAAACATACAACACACAGATCAACACAAGCTTGAAGGGTTTTTCTATCTTATTCTAGGTATCCAAGTCTCTGTTGAGTATTCTAGTTCGATATCTTCTAGATGGAGAACTTCAATTTCGACCTTCATTGATTGTTCTAGTTAGATTAAGTTCTACTACAGATTATCTAGTGTAATTAGAATGATCATTGAGAGTTGAAGGTGACCAAATCCTTCTCATCTTTACTGCTAAAACCCTAGTTCAGGTTTGCCGGTGGATTTTCAGCGTTTGAACTTGAGGATTCAAGTTAGTGGTATGCTCGTGGATTCGAGTGTGTATACATGGTAGGGGTATTGAAGGAGTTCAAGTTGGAGACGCGTTGGTGATCGACTAAGGAGCGGTTTGTGGATTCAGATTGTGTGAAGGCTAGATCGGCTGATCAAAGCGTGGAGTGTCTGTCGGTGTTTAACGGTTGTAAGCTTTCTCTAATTCTTAGTGGATTGTTCTGCTGGATTAGGTCCTGAGGTTTTTCCCAGTTTGGGTTTTCCTCGTCAACAAAATATCTCTTGTGTTAATTCTTATTTACTTTAGAGATTGAAATATTCAATTCTAGTTCTTAATTCCGCATATTAAGAATCGAATAAGTCAATAGTCTTGTTAGAGTTTTTATTTTGAATTAGTTAATAGTAAATAATTTTAATTAGGGTATAGTTTGATCCCTAATCATAGTCACTTTACATATGGTTGGATCTGACAACTGTAGGGCCTTAGTATTTTTTTAATCCGGCTTGTGGAGCAAACAGAAATCCTTTATAACCAATTGTATAGGGTCATTGGCAACACCCTTAGCATTCCAGTAGAGGAATTTCAGTGAGGAGAATTGTGAGAAACCACCCTAGAGGGTATGATAAGGTTCTGATCAAGCTACAGCCACCTTAGCTTTTCGGAGCGGCTAGTTAAAAAATGTCTTCGGAGCAGGAGCATGGTTCGAAGCGGAAGCGAAAGATTTCGGAGCAAGAACGTCACTCTTATACCGCTGTTCAGGTTACAAAGGTTCGGATCTTATACCGCAGTTTAAGAGAGGATTCGCCCTGGATCCGTGATTCCATTTCTCTCAATCCGCACTCCAGCTACACATATACAAATAAAACTTGGGTTACAATAACAAAACCAGGGTTATATAATTTGCCTACCAAGGTGACGGTTTTAAACATGGTTTTGAACAGGTTGCGGTTTCCTATGAAGAAATTGGTTGTTTCCGAGACGGATATTAAGAGGGAGTTATTCAATCATAACTTTCATGAACTTTTATGGACGTTCATAGACTTGTGAAATCATGTGTTATTAGTTTAAGACTTTGAAGGAGTCTTGCAAAGTTAAGTGTTATTAGTTCAAGACTTTGAGGGAGTCTTGCAAAGTCATGTGTTATTGGTTCAAGACTTTGAAGGAGTCTTGCAAAGTCATGTGTTATTGGTTCAAGACTTTGAAGGACTCTTACAAAGTTATGTGTTATTGGTTGTAGACTTTAAAGTCCATGACTTTGATGGATTTACTTTTTTTTATGGACTTTGAAAGACTTTTGTGTGTAAATTGCCTTGTATGAAATTCAACCAAAATAGGTGACATTTTGGTGGACTTCATATTTTAATAATTAAATATTAATAATTAATAATTAATAATTAATAACTACATTAATATTAATATTAATATTAATAACTAATAACTAATAACTAATATTAATAATTAATAATTATTATTATTATATTTACTAAATAATAATAATTATAATTTTAATTAATATAAATTAATAAATATTATTATTAATAATTAGTAANATTATCATTACTAATTAGTAATTACAAACTATTATGATTGATTACTACAAGTAATTATTAAACATATTAATTATAACTATAAGAAACTTTTATTCATCTTTAATCATTATTTATTTATTATATTTAATAAATATATTAATTCATAATAATCATAAATAAGATTAATTAATATTATCACTAATAAAAATTGTGAATCATAACAACTATTATTTATTTCTAACCATTACTTTTACTTCTTATTATTAATAAATAAAATAATATATAATAATTCTAAATATAAATAATTAATAATAATAAATATAAATTTTAAACTAATATTTTTAATATTTTTAATAATTAATAATATAAATAAATTATGATTGATAAATAATAAAAATTATTAATCATCAAGAGTCTGCAGGATTCTATAGAAGTGTAGGAGTCTGCAGGACTCTACAACAAGAGTCCGCAGGAGTCTGCAGGACTCTGTAGCAAGAGTCCGCAAGAGTCTACAGGACTTTGCAGCATGAGTCTATAAGAGTCCGCAGGAGTCTGCAGGAGTCTGTCAGAATCCGTCGAAGTCTATCACTTTCAAGACTCCGCAAAAGTCCATGAAAGTCATGATTGAATAACCCCCTGTAATTCTCTTCACAACATAAACGTCATACATCTATTAATTAATTTAGTAGACAAAAAAATTCAAAAAAAAAAGGTTAAAATTTATGTTTATTGCAACGGGATATTCCCACTCAATCTTTTACTTAGTAAGACCCAATTAGATCTTTCACTTTATATACACCAATTTATGGGACCCCCATAGACTCTATGTACACAACCAGTATATGGGACCCCCATAGACTCCATTCCTGTGGAGATGATTCAAAAACTGAATTTTTCTGAAGATGATCTCTCACTAGTAAATTATCCTCATAAAAAATCATATCATTTTTAAACTTTGAGGTTAGACAAAAAAAATATTAAAATTTTAAGTGTTTTGAACTATATATATGCCTTAGTAACCAAAAACGCCCATTTCCTATGATGCTCCCGCTCCCAATCCGCGGATTTACGGATTGAGAGCTGATCCGGCCTGAATCCGCGCTCCCGGAATTTTGAATCCGCGCACCCAATATTTGGGAACCGCGCTCTGAGATAAATCCTTTAATTCAACAAATGCTTGTAGCACAAGCATATTTATAAGAGCTCCCAGAGGTCTTCCCTCTTTACTCTATCCAATGTGGGACTAAAATTGATTCAATAGATATGTACAACATCAGTAAATAATTTATAAGACCTCTTGGAGGTCTCCCCTCTTTACTCTATCCTATGTGGGACTAAATTCTTTAGAAGTAAAACTTGAAGTTCTCTTGAGTGAATCTCAACCTTATTACAATGTAACCACTTAGTCCATTTTAATTAATAAATATAATTTTAAAAAATAAAATAAAATAATGAATGAAATACCAGCATGCTTTTATAAATGCACTAATTTAAGATGCCCTTTGACTATTAAGTAAATTAATGAGTATAAATTATAGAACTCAATAACTTCACAATATTTTAGATATTCTACATATCTTTTCTCACACTCCGATTACACCCACATGTTGGGCCAAATAGATTTGATCCAAGGGTTATTTTTTATTGTGAAGATTATGGCTACCCCTCATCATGCAGATTTCCAAAAAAATAATCACATAATTTAACTTTTAACCCCATTAAAAGATTACTGAAACTCAGGAGATGATGAATTTGTTAAGCACTTTAATTATTTTTGTGGGGTATTTTCGAATTATATATATACACACAGGCGCTTCGAGGGCGCTCTGAACCTTAGGAAAATTTTAATTAGGTGCTCCGACGCTCCCGCTTCCGCTCCCGCTCCCGGTCCCGCTCTGCGCTCTGGTTACTTAGATATATGCACTAGCTCTCATACCCAGTGCAAGGCACGGGGGTCTTTTTTGTAAACAAAAAAATTGAATTTTTTTATTAGATAATTAAAAAATTTAGTTGTTTTAGAATTTTAATTACTATAAATTTTTAAGGAGAAAATTTTTAGAGAGAGAGATTTATTGTAATTAGAAAGTTAGTTGCTTTAAGATTATAATTACTATAAAATTTTAAAGAAATTTTTTATGGAAAAATAGATTTAAGAGAGTGACATGTGGCATGATTTAAGAAAAATGCTTGTGAGAGAGACACGTAGCATAAAAAAATTTCTCCTATAATATATTATAATAGATGAGTATATACATATTTACGGTCGTTACTTAGTGTTCGAATAGTAACCATTGACGCCCCTACTTGAATGAGGGCACCTTCAGTAACTCAATACGTGCAACATACACGCATTGCATGTGCCGGTACCGTCGTAGTCACAGATTCAATTGAGGTAAAAAATATACTAAGTAATATTAAAAAGGGGTACACATTATATCGTTCAAAGCCTTGGGTAACATCCATGAGTAGTAAGTAGTCCACCAACTAGATTATAGGATGATAGATAATGAGATGCGAAGCAAAATAACTAAATTTAATGTACAAAGGAATTGAAGATAAAAACTATATTCCCACTCATCAATTGATTTTTCCTCCTTAATTGGAGATAATATACACATTAAATAAAAAAAAGTTTAAACATTTCTCTTCACAAAAAGGTATACTTTTGCCTGCTCAAAAAACCTAAATTTCCAAACCCTAGATGAGATTCACCACCCAATATAATTTTCTTCAATTTCACATGTTTCTCAGTTACATGAAAATGGATTTCAGGGTTGGGGCAATAAAAAATTTCATGCATAATTTAACAAATTAAAGAAAAGGTACATCGAAATAAAGAAAAAGGCTGGTTAGCTGGTTACTGGTGAGCCTCAACGTTTCTTCCCCTCTCCGTGCCTTGATCGCCTTGGCGCCTCATCCTCACTCTCGCTCTCGTCGTTTCTAAAGCTGTTTCCACCTCCAACACCACCACCACCACCACCACCACCACCAAATGAGTCATCGCTTTGGGGCCTAACGCCTTGTTGATACTTTGTCTCTTCATCTGGTCCACCAGGACCTGCCATTTCCTGACCCTTGCTCTGATCTGAACCTGCACTGTATCTATCATTACCTGTTCTCCTCTGATCTCTCTTCACCACCCAATTGGAGTTTTGTGAGGGTTGGGGAGGTGGTGGTTGACGGAATTGTTGCATACCCATTGGCCGATTTGTTCTAACTGGAGCTGCAGCAGGCATACCCATCCCACCCATGAATGGAGCCCTCCCGGGCCCCATCATCATCCCGAGTCCACCACCAGGAAAGACGTTTCCAGGTTGGGAAGGTCGGCCGTGAAATACCATGCCTGATGTGGGTCCCGCATCCATAGGATTGAAGCCCATTGCTGAACTCTGACCCAAGCCGGTAAAGTCGTTGGAAAACCTAGGACCAAATGGTGCAAAAACACGGGGAGCCACACCGAACATGTCAGGCACCGGGAAGCCATCAGGTGTAAGGGCCCCATACGTAAATCCATCAGAACCCATCATGACAGGTGGAAAACCGCGGACCCCAGGTACAGGTCTTGCTCCACGAGCTAGCTGCATTTGTGGGGGCCACATCATTCCTCTTCCCCTTCCTCTACCTATGCCTGCAGCAAGAGCCTGGTTGTAGCTCTCATCCTCTTCCTCACTTTCTTCCTCTTCCTCATCTTCATTGTCCTCAAAAGGGACGATGTCTGGGTTCTCGGCTGCATCATCTGGGTTGACTCCCTTTGCTTTCTCCTCCTCTCGTTTTGATTCTGCTGCAACAGAGATTGCCTGAACCAAAGAAAAACCCATTCAGATCATTCTAATATCTCTAGACACATTGGCTGAAAAAGATAATAAGATAGTAATATTATTTTGATAATGTAATATAAACAGTCTTCCCTTGATACTCTTTCATGGGATGCGGGTCTACCATTCAAGCTGGATCCTACGAGCATCCATGCTAAATTTGCTGCATCTACTCTAGGCTGGTTCCAAGCCCCATTACTAGCGGAACTTTATGCTCCGCCCAGTTCAGGTGGAACTCTATGGTCTGCTCGGTTAAATTTGCATATCTTGGGCTGGATTGGCTAGATTTGGCCAAGGTCTTCCGCCAATAGGCTATAGTTGCATTTATAGCCAATCGGTGTGGACTACAAAAAATATGTAAAATGCATTTTTACCCAACCACTGTGGATTCTCTAACAAGGAGGTTCCAAGTCTTGAAACACCAAAAGCAACAGACTAAGATCATAAACAATGTTACACAACCTTCTTGCCATCTTTACTCAATCTAGCAAGTAGTGCCAAGTTAAAAAATTCAAACATAAATGTTGTAGTAAAGAGAGCGAAATACTTGGACATAAGAATAAGTAACTCCCAACTTGAATACAAATATTCTTTGGACTGTTTATAATTTAACAGTTATACATGGCATAAATTTAATAATTAGAAATCCACACAAAGCACTCAGCAGCTAGATGTTTTCCGGTGTTTGTATTTATTTGAAAGGATCATCAATCATCCAATTAAAACCTAAGCTGAATTAGGTGCCAAGCCCTTCGCCAAATGCAAATAAGATGGCTAAAACGATAGAATAGTAAATCACTTGCATATCTGTTCCTTACATGTTATAAAGATGAGGAAGCTCGTGCCCACCATTTGATAGGCCCAACAAAAAGAGAAGTGCAGGTCAAAAATCAACCCAATAGGAAATCCAAGACCATCATTTTGTACCATCCAGGTACGAGGGGACTTGCATGAATAAATAAGGTAGGTACTTTAACTAAGAATTGGTAGATAATGGTGTAATTGATAATTTAAGGAACTGTTGTGATCTGAACAAGTGTTAGAACAGGAGACAATTAATGCGATAAGTATCTATTATCATAGCTAGCTAGAGAATTCCACCACAGCTCATGATCCTCCGTTCTTTTGGATTCCAAGACCCACTTACTTTTCATTACTAACCACCTTGGTCTTGATCTTCTCCAATGATGAGTTTAAAGATCGGGGGAGATGCTCTAGCTATGTTGAGTGAGGCAGAAGTTTCAATGTCATAAATAACAACTTGAATTAAAAGACAGAGTAAAGAACTCCAATGATGAGTTTAAAGATCGGGGGAGATGCTTTAGTCAATAAAATATGGTAGCTTTCACAAGATCAAATAAAAGGAATTGAATCGTCATGGGACGCAGATTTAAACGGCATAAAGATAAAGGGACTTTGCAAAAGCCTAAAACTCTCCTGAGTGGATAGCATAGAAATATAGCTTCAGGCAGAAAGATACATCTTATATGGAAAAAAACCAATTATAAAACATACCATTAATTCACTATCTGGCTCAAGATAAAGCAGGGACGCCAACTGCTCACCAATAGAGGGCTCCAGCTCCTGGCAGTCTCGACTAATCTGCAACATACCAAGAAAAGGAAAAAGAAAGAAAATTAGCATGCTGGAAATTAGAGGCACAAGCATGCTGATTTGAACTACAATATTCGCATAGGGTCAATCAAACCAGGACTGGACGACTTCCAATCCATAGAAAGAACTGCTTCTCCCTCATTGAAGATTCAAGAAGTTTCAAATGCCGTAATGAATACATACAATACAGGACAGTTTAATCATTGATAAATATAAGCTTTAACGGAATGGATACGCAAACAGGGATCAAAGAAGAAAAGCCTAGCAAGAACAACAAATCATAAAGCTAAACCCATTGAAAGTTATGTCATTCCACAAGTTAAGATGGATCACTTCTAAAACTCAGAGAGAACATCCATTTTCTATCAAAACCAACAACAAACTTTTCATCGGAAAAATCAAATGGCCAAGAGAGTCATGGTGAGTGTTGCCATCAACATTCCAAAGTCATATTGGATTATTTCTGAACCATCCTTGGTTCCCATGTGTGTCCACTAAGAAGTTGAAATAAACTTCCACAAGAATGTCTAGGGACTTGTGATAACAACTAAACAATTTGAAGAGATTAAACTATGCTTCTCAGTTACAAGAGTTTAGCATTACAAAGTTTGGAACTTTGACAACAGAAAAAGGTAGTCTGGAAGCATTTTTATCGGATGCCGAGTATTATGAAGAAAGATGACATAGCAGATATGGGAGTCGAAGAGGGAGTTACAAATTAACGAAGTTAATAGTTCTTATAGAAGGGAAATTGCATGGAGGTTGTAGTATCAATTACTTGTATAAAGCAGAATATAATAGGAATTCTTGAAGGTTGACAAAGGGAAAGTAATATCTATCATGATTGAAGACAAGGAACCACAAAGAAAAGTCACAAAGCACTCAAAAACAAAGGCCAAAAAGTTACTTATTAGCTCCTGCTACAAGCTACAATAACAATCCAACTCTTCCCATGAATAGTTCACACAATCACAATGTACAATCTTTATTTGTGGAATCATAATTCCAGGAGGAATGCTTTCAAGTTTACCCAATTCAGTTGCCCTGAGTAGGATTTAAAGTGTACCCAAAAAAAAAATAAACAAAAATAAAAGAAAAAAAAAATCCATGCACCACTAAATTAGTTAAGATTCTCTGCAACTCATCTTTCAAGATCCTTGAGGTGAATTATCCAACGTCTAGTACGTACAGAGTCTCTTGTATGGTCGACAATGTTGAATAAGGACTAAGGAACATAGAACATGGGATGAGATCTTGGTACTGAGATCTTGCTAGAAATGTGAGCATGAGTCCTGCTATGTTTGTCTATTGTTGAACTTGCGATAATTAATTGCATGCTAGTTAGTTCGTTCATGTTGTTTGTTGTCGGAGTTAGCTGGTTTACCACTGCGACGAGAGATGGACTTCACAATTAAGTATGATCGGAGTAGTCGTCAATGTGAAACGTCAATAAGCATTTAATGATCAGAGGTGGCAACAAAAGCTGGTAAGATGGGTAAACTCATGTCAAATTGTCATATAGGAAGGCATTGCCTAAACTGATCACCCAAGGTAGAGCAACCACGTGGAAAGGATACTGAGCATTGCAAGGAATACTAGCAGAAACCATCACCGAAATTGTGCTCTCTTTGATTTAACTTCCAATCGCAACGACAACGGATGTGCAAAACGAAGATAGAAAGCAATCAAGCTGCAAGTCACAAACAATATGGTTTGCAAGAGCCGGTTTAGTGTGAATTTCGGAACAAAATTCTTTAAAGGGGTGTTACAATGAGTTACAACTCCAAGTTCGTTAAATCCTCCGACTAAATTGTACCTATATTATTTCCATTCTTTCTTCTAATAATTGATTCTTTACCCACTAAAAAAAAAGAGCAGTAGCATACATAGTTTACTAATGTTTTTTCCATTCTTTCTATTAATAAATTGATATTGATTCTTTACCCGCTATAAAAATTAAAAAAAAAAAAAAAGAAGCTGTAGGATACCTATTTCTACTCATGTTCCTTACTAAAGGTGGACTAGTCTTTTGCTTTTCTTTTCTTTTTCCGTTGGTTGGTCATGTACATCAACAGTTGGTAGTTAAAAAGAAGAAGATTTAAGACAGTTTTTCTTCCGTATCTTTTTTCTTTATTTTGCATTAGTTATCTTCTTATTGCACATCTTGGGTGTTCTTGTTTAACAATTGATTGTTAAGGAGGAGCATCCCACTAACAAGGCAACAAACTGCTCTCCAAGTTTCTCTCTTCTTCTTTATATTTTCTTTTGATATACTCAATCCTTTATCTTCTCTCCAAGTTTCAAATAATTCTTTTTTGATAAGAGGAACATTCCACTAACAAGTAACAAACCGGTCCCCTCTTTCAACTTTGCATCTGGAACAAAGAATTTATGTACTGTTCAAAAAAAACAAAAAATGTTCGTAATTGTGATCTTAATAGGTTATAATGAAAACAAAAATTACAGTTGGAAAGTGTTTAGATTATGAAAGAAAGGGCAGCACTTCACCAAAAAGATCGATTATGATATATGATGAAGATTAAAGTGTGGAAGCGTAAAATCAACCAAGGGGGTTATTGTTTTTTTGCCACTAATTAGTGGCTGGCTCACACAAAATACTCCATGTTTTTCACCACTAGCTAGTGGTAGTAAGAGGCAAACCTTTATATTTGGGCTTCAAACCCATTAAGTGGTAGTAAGCTGTTTCCAATCACTTACACCACTTAATGGGTTGGAGGCCCAAAATTAAAGGTTTGCCTCTTACTGCCACTAGTTAGTGGTAAAGAGTATTTTGTGTGGGTTTGCCACCAATTAGTGGCAAAAAAACAATCACCCCCTAACACTCTCAAACTAACAACTCTCAAATTAATAAACTAAACTCTTCACAATATTCAACTCAAAATTCTGCCTCCAAGATGAGGAGAGCGGTTTAGAGCCAGAGGAGCCCGTGATGCTAAACCCGGCAATCTCAGAGGAGCAAGGCCAGGGTACTCAAGATCATCGACTGAGGTCCAGGAGACGGTACCGAATGAAGGAATTCTAGCCCTCTACCTGGTTGCTGGTCAGACTGAGGTGGGGTCAAATAACCATCTTGCGGATACTGATTTGGGACAGCCTACACTTCAGTTGGTACCATATCGGGATGCCTATCCCCTAAGGCAACAGCAATACCTTTGATGATTCTATTTTGGACATAAAAGCTCTGGTCTTCCGATGGGCTTCTGCTAATCAACTTTTTAGACATTCGAGATTTCAAGATTTTGTGTTTTTTTTGGATTCCCTCCTCCGGTGATTATCTCGTTACTCTTGGAAGGAGGGGTTGGGGCCTTCCCTTTTGTTTATAGTTTAGCCCTGTTTTTTTTGTGATTGGGCTGGGTCCCCTTTTTTTTTCTGTTTGTATTTTATTTTGCCGTTTATGGCCTTTTCAATAAAGTTTCGCCTTCATCAAAAAAAAAAAATCTGCCTCCATAAAAGGGGATGGCTCCTTTATTTACATCCTCAAGGATTGCTTCCTAAGAACATACTATTTGGAAACTTACTAAAATAAGAAGCTTGTAATCCTAATCGAATTACAATAGTAACTAGAATATTACTCTAATAGGAAACCTAAATAGTAGAAGTTACTGAAATAAAAACAGAAAATACTAGAGATCTCCCAACAGTATTCACCAACCAGAAGACCATGGGGCCCACACAACTGGACATGTGACACATTAATATAAATTGCAAAGAAAGCTCATGTGAATTATCTCTAATCGAACTATATTACCAACTAGCAGTATCAGTATGGAGAAGTCAAAACCAGACAATTTGAGAAAAAAGTGTTGATCCAACAAAATATTAGGGCTGATGTGGAAGTAGTGTGGAGGAGATACATAATTGAGTTTGCTATCTTGGAAGTTACCTATCGTTACAAGCACAATTTCAATTTAAAAATGTTTCAACAAGGGAAAAAGACAAACAATGGCACATACTATTATATAAGAAGAATTAGATTTCAGATTTGAGGCCCAATACCAAGGGAATACCTCCCTCATCAAAAAAGAAAAAAAGAAAGATATACTATTCGGATCCGCACCTTCACTGGTAAGTTCTCATTGTATGGATTCCTCAAGTGACGAGTTTTATGAAAGGACAACTCACATAGCTGCAATTACAGAACAGACAGAGCTTCAAAAAATGTAAGGTTAAAGGAACAAACATACAAAAACCATTCTTATTAACACAAGATTAAATTTTAAAGACGGAAAAACAAAACAATCGACTAAGCGATACATAACTTTAAAGAGGGAATTAATCCATATACACAAAACATAAAAGTAGTGTCTAAGTAACAAAAATATTAATAACACCCCTACAAGATCAAGAAAGACCCTAACAATTACAAGATTTGTATCACTTTAAGAAATATTTCAATCTCCAAAGTAACTGATAGGAATATGTTTTCTTTCCCCTTCAAACTATTATCATATCAACAAGAATTTCAGTAAGTAAATTTTGTAGATTTAAATTATCCACTTAAAACATTTAATCATGTCAGTTGAAAACTTGAAATACTTCAACCAACAAAAACATTTCCACTCCTCCAAAGCATATATTTTGATCAAAATTTGACGACTCTAATAGTTTTCAATCAACATGGGTGATTATATGCAGGCTCAAGGAGGTAAGGGAAGGAGAAGAGTAAACTATAGAAGATTGTGGAAGTACTGTAGAATTCGAACAATAAAGTCCTTTTACACTAAGCCTCCTCAGGCCATTTCAAGCCTCATTAATCTGAAAACTCTACTTCTCAAAAAGTGATTGTTGTTGTTATGGAATGGTGAATTGATTAAATTCTACAATAGATCATCTGACCAGGTGAAAAAGATGAGTGCTACTTCATGCGTAGAGCTTCTGCAAAGTCAATACATCATTTGTTCACCAATTGCAGGTTTAATATCTTAAGGTGATAAAGATTTATGATAGATCATTTGATAGTGAAATTCTAAAAAGCAACCCTTTTAAGAGTAGCACGGATGATACTCCGTAAAAGACATTTGTTCACCAATTGCAGGTTTAATATCTTAAGGTGATAAAGATTTATGATAGATCATTTGATAGTGAAATTCTAAAAAGCAACCCTTTTAAGAGTAGCACGGATGATACTCCGTAAAAGACATTTGTTCACCAATTGCAGGTTTAATATCTTAAGGTGATAAAGATTTATGATAGATCATTTGATAGTGAAATTCTAAAAAGCAACCCTTTTAAGAGTAGCACGGATGATACTCCGTAAAAGACAAGAAAAACTGCTTTGAAACTTTTTTTTCTTGTCTTTTACGGAGTAGCATCCGTATGACCCTTACAAGAGTTAGATTCTAGCATTACTCCATCTGATGAGGTGAACAAAAAAAGTGATGTTTCATGAGTAAAGCCTCTGCGTAGTCAGTGTATAATTTGTTCATCAATTGCATGTTTAAATTTTTAAGGCTTTTTTTAGACTTTCAATTAAGCTAGAATATTCCAAAAAGCTAGTATAAATTCCTTCTTTCAGATTCATCAAAAAAAATAATTCCTTCTTTCAGATTTATTTCAAAATCAGGTCTGGTTCTTTACAAACTTGCCCAATTCAGCAGCTTGTTGGGCAATTTGGAAGGACGGAGAATGTTGTATCAGTATAAATTTGCTTGGGGTTAGCTGTGCCCTTTCGCATTTTGATCCTTCTACAGTACGGTTCTTTCAGATTTATAGGTCAGGTTCTTTACAAACTTGCCCATTCAGCAGCTTGTTGGGCAATTTTAAAGGGAGGAGAATGTTGTATCAGTATAAAATTGCTTGGGGGTTAGCTGTGCCCTTTCGCATTCTTATCCTTCTACAGTAAGGTTCCCCTTATGTTCTCATCTTTGATGTACTTCTACTTACCAAAAAGAAAGATTTTGAACCCGTAGTTGATATAAAACTGAGAAATAACTCTTTCGTATTTTCTTTTTCTTTTTTCGTTTTTTTTTAAATTGGGTGAAAAATAAAACTTTCTAAATATGCAGTATATTTTATTAGAACATACAAAATATTTATCTCCAAGATGTAGAAAAGGAAAGAAGAAAAAGCAAAACCACCGTCCGTGAATCATATTCCATCTAGTTGACAACTTCATACAGTTAGCTCAGCTATTGTTATTATCAGCAGAGATTTCTAGTTCAAGAGCAATTACTACATTTAGTACAAAATTATCTAGAGAATAGTAGACTCGAGGTAATTAGGGTTGAAATTGCTGCTCAAGGCAACGAAAAGGGGTACTGGAAAGCATGTAAGAGTTTTTTTTTTATGAAGAAAAGCATGTAAAAGTTGGGCTTGAGAAACTGTACCTTTAACCATTTAACGGAGAAATTCCGTCCATAATGTGCAGTTCCATGTGCGTACTTCCAGTTTCCTCCCCCAACGAATCCACCAATTTTAGACATCATTTTTGCACATCCCTAGGAATCAGCCAATGATTACACAATTAGAATGCATTGGACTATGGAAAGTAGAAATCTCAGCCTTTTGACAGAAGTAATTTATAAAATCGATGCTTTGTTGGATATGTTGATTTTTGAACTATTGGATAAGTTGATGGAAAAACCCAATTAAAAACATAGAACAGTTTATATGAAATTGATCAGAAGAATATGGGATCCACCCTTTCTCCGTGTTTTGAAAAATTAAATTTAGTAAAACAAATCATAATATACAATAGAGTTACAACAGTGGAAATAAAGCTCCACTGAAACATTAAAGCCCCAATGGCTACATAGTTCTCACGAAATTCTGCTTATCGAATAGAAAATTAAAATATCAGATATAGGAACACCAAATCTACCTGAAAGTGGCGAGTTCGGTTGACTGAAAAGATCAAAATCACATTCTCCGCCGAGTCAAAAGCTTCATTTAATTTAGCCTCATTGCTCCTTTGAGTTGCCCAGACTCCTTGTTGCACAGATAGCTCCAGATTTTCACGATTGCAACTTTTAACAATAAAATACCTAATTTTTATATACCAAGAAGGCAAAAGTAATTAGACATGCATTATAAGAGACACACATGTAGAAGCAGAAAATCTGTACAACAAATCTGGATACAATATGTAAATATCAATAAAACCTAAGACTTACAACAGGTGGAAAAGAGCAACCTAGATATCAAGTACATATTTGATCAGAAAATACCACTTGAAATAAGTCAGGATCAAGCATCAGTGGCCTGAGTTAAGATTTGAGGTTTCAATCCCTTTAGAAAAGAACCCTTGATTTTTGCTAGAATCTTACAATTCATTAAATGAATGCTAAATCATACTAAATCTCTTAAAAACAAGTGTTCCTATTCCTAGTGGAACTGGGAATCCAGTATGCACCTACAAATGTTATTTTCCATATGAAAGATGGTTTTAAAAAAATGGATGTCAATAAAGGAATTACACCTAGGCTCATCTTGAATATAAAACAAATTACAAATCTATAAAATAATTACTGTTGTGACTCATACATCACTTAGCATAACAGTACAGAATGGTGCATATAGAACAATGTGATATAGAAGTGCAATAAATTTACTGCATAATAGACAAGGACAGAATAAGAAAAACTTCAGAGGAGAAAAGGAATAAATAGATTAGAACGATCGAAATGAGAATGGGGCTGCATTGACTACACCACTAATATCATTTATTCATAAGAGTTGGAAAACTTTAAACTTGTTTTTTAAAGAAAATATACGACTTTCAGTTGACATGAAGGTTTATATCCTGGCCTCATACCAAGATCAATTTTACAGATGCAAACCAGTAAGATAGTAGTGTTCTAGGAAACCCATGAACTTTTTATAATTCAATTTCTAGCCCTCTTTTGCTTCCAAGCGCTTCATATAGGGCATAATACAAATATGCAATTGGATCACAGTTTCCTGCTTCACCTTCAACCATTCAACAAAAGAGTGGGTCAACCAATTACATAGTTTGTAAAAGTAAACAATTGGATCAAGGTTTTCTGCTTCATCTTCCAATAGTCACCATTAGGAGTAGTTTACCAGATTATATAGCTAGTTCAAAAAATTTGCAGGTACAAGACTTGCACATGGGTGAACAAGAATAAAGAAATACAAAACCATTCAAAGTTCAAACACACACTCAACACTTCAACAAATTGTATGCAGTATATTCTCTTTATTGATTAATAGGTTGAAAGCCAACACAATCCTTTGTCACTGCTCCCTCTGAGGAAGACTCTAAAAGAGGAGGAAATGTCATAAACAGGAAAACATAGACACATTATTAAATACTAACTATTAAATAGGTAAACCCACAATAAGTACATCAAATGTGGGGCTAGAATCGCAGACAAATAGTTCGAGAAAAAATAATACAGTTAAATACCACTTATAGAAAAGTTGTCAAAGAGAATGTACTACAATAAATTGCTTACATAGCCTAACTAAAAATCTAAAAGCTCTGCACACACCGAGATAATCCTTGTGGAAGCGGTGCAGCTTTGTTGCCTTGATTTGGCAAACCATCTGGAATATTTTGTGTCTGAGTCTGGTTAACCTGCTGTTGTTGAGGCTGTTGAACTTGCAATTGTTGTTGCTGCATATTGGGGGACTCTGCAGTTGTAGGTTGCTTTACTGCTAAAGCTTGATTAGTAGGGTTAGAACCTTGTGGAAACGGAGGCCTTTCTGTTTGTTGGGTATAATTGCGGTGTTGAAAAAACCTATTCGAGGAGCCATAATTGAAGGAACTCAGATGCTGAATCTTCTGAAAGACTTCTTCGACAGGAGGTGGAGGTCCAGGCAGCTTCGCATGTCTATATCGGCAGTCAGGACCATTCGGACAAAAACCTAACTTGTACCTGCAATATACCAAAACGATCTCATCAGAAACATAAACTTCAGTTGCCTTTAGCAGTGTGCAAAGCTCACCCTCAGACTGACAGTTATGTCCTTAATTTTTTTGAACTATCAGCAAATATATTAAATTAAATAACTAAAACATTGGGAGATGAAGTCATGCGTGAAAAGTTCTATATCTACACTACACCACTTCATAAAGCTGTTTGCATTCCTTAGAGAAGGAAGATCTTAACGGAGTGAAGGACGACCAACTTTGATCTGGTGTAATAAGTCAATCGATGGATTCAGAGGATTCATTCGGTCGATTTTTTAAAGAAGTAGGCAAAGAACGACTTTGTTAACAACCACTTGCTCTAAAAACTCGAACAATTAGAAAGAGGCGCCACAATGTACATCAGGTAATTTTGTGGGACCTAATGGAGGGTGGACCACATCCATCTAATAGACTTACTTAGACAAAGAAGGGATCCCTCGGCTGGGGGGAAATACTGCTGGTCAGAGAGAGTAGTACAAAAGGAAGGAGATACATGATAAATGTTCAATCGGCAAAAAGAAGTAAGATAAATCAGTAACAGGGAATTACATCAAAATCTTCTTAAAAATCCTATAGTAGGATTATCGTGATCCTGAGGATAGGAACAAATCTGGTTGGGTAATATAGAGTTTCTTTCAGGCAACAAAATAATATATGCAGGAGTCACTTCACGTACATTAGCTTGTCTGAATTTACTGAACCTAACCAGTTTACATGCCATTAATTGTCTCAATAGAAAATTAAGCAAAATTAGAGTTCAATAGCTCTAAAGGAACAATATTTACTTCACTTCACATAAATTAGCATGTCTGAATTTACTAAACCTAAACAATTTCCTCAAAATATTATACACAAACCTATCCAAGATGAAATTCTCCAAAGCCGCCACTACTACATAAATTCTATCAATTACCATCAAATCAATAAAAACTCAAAATTCATCAAATTCGACTTATTAACAACAATAGCAAAACAGATATTTTAAAATCCAGAGAGAGTTGTTTCTTACATGTTGCACTCTTTAATGTCCTCATTGGTGTGCTTGTAAACGCAATCTTGCTCACGACACTCTCCGTACAAACGGAAGAATCGACAAACAGGCATTCTTGATTTATCATACTGATGAAGAAATCCACAGGCGTCTCCCTTCATACAAAGACTCCGAAGCCAGTGCCGGCAGACCGTCTGCCGGAAACTTCTCCGTCCATTGTGGATTCCGGCAACTGGCTCGGTGGCGGCGGCGGAAGGCCCTGCTGCTGCTGGGTTACCACCAGGTACAGCAATAGAATCTGTGGAGATTAAATTTACAGAAGCAGAAGGATTTGCAGAAGTAGTAGTGGTGTCTAAACCGCCTTCGAAGTCGAAGCTGAGAACTCCTTCAGTGTCCTCCATTTCACTGTAAAAACCCTAATTAGGGCTTTAAGACCTAGGATTTAATGGAACATATGAATTAAGGTTTTGTATTTAAGTGCGTGAGGGAGAGAGAGAGAGAGAGAGAGAGAGAGAGAGAGAGAGAGAGAGAGAGAGAGAACGCTTTCCAAAGGAGCTGGTGTTCTTTGAATCGAGGGAGGCGATGGAAAAACACGATCAGAGAGAGGATTTTTTTTTTTTTCTTCTAAGAGAATTTGACCGGAGTCCTTTATGTAGCGTTTGTCCACCGGGAATTCCTAGACCTAAGGAGAGAAACCCACAAAATAGTGTTTGTTTCGTTAGGGTTTAGTAAAATAGAGAAAAGAGGGAAAAAAAGCTGGGGAATGGAAAACCTAGCTAATAGTTGGTTTTTCCAAAAACCACTGTGAAAATGGCTAGTGGGTCTTACCTTTTTTTGTGTCTATACGTTCTCACGGTGGCTTTTTTTTTTCTTTCCCTGTCTAGGTTATCCATCCAATTCCTCTATCAAATTTTTACTTCTGTGTGAGTCTGTGTGGACTCTTATGTCAAACGTAGTTCGTTTGAGAACGGCTAGACACTTACGGAGAATTCTTTGCTGGCCACGGATAGCAATAAGCATTGGGAGTTCGCTATTGTGGCTACCCCGTGTTTTCTGGCTACTCGGGGTAGTGAAACGAGGGAGCTTCTTGAGTATCACGTAGACCGCTGTGCGTGGGAGCTTGGCTATGACTTGCATATTCCCAGTCGTCTGGGTGAGTTCCCTGAGGATGTTAATGCGTGTTTCTAGCCTTATCTCCATGATGGCAGGGTCGTCCACATTCGCTAGCCTCCTTTTGAGATCTTCTCCCTCCGGCCAACCGAGCTACCTATTCTTCTCAGAAGGCCTCGGATTTATGGGAAGCGCAATTATGGCTGATAGGCACCTTCCTGTCTCAGCAGGCAGAGTGTGCCGCGGACTATGTGGACACTAGCAAGCATAAGCGTCTGAAATTTATTAGGGAAAATGAGCCAGCACCTGCTGAGATGGAGACACGATCTGGGAGAAAGATCGCTTCTTGTGGCTCAAAGAAGAGGGATGTGAGTCCCGCCTCAGGGGCAACAGGTTCCAGTGTCAATCGTTCACGCCCTGTGGTGAGTCTTGCATCTTTGATTTAAGATTCTTAGGTATTACTTTTCTAGAGTTTTGATTAATTTGCCTTTTCTCTTGTTCCCGGCTCCTACGCCAAAAAGCAAGCGCTTGAGGACTTCTCAAGGCTCTCCTACTTCTAAGATGGTTGACAGTCTCTTTGAGGATTCTTCTGGAGATGAGGGCACGGAGTCTCGTCATGATGTTTATAGGAATGTTGTTCTGGATGATGATGACGAAGTGCCCCCTGGTTTTGAAGATGTCAGACTATCAGCCAATGAGACCGAGGTAGAGGATGTTCCTCCCTTGATTTGTAAGAAAGGAAAGGGACCAACTGTTCAACCGGAGGCGGCAAAGACTAAGGCAGGAGCTGATCTTTCACCGGTTCGTGTTGTTATATACGATGATGAAGTTAAACAAGTTATAAAGTAGACTGAGGAGATTAGGGAGGACTTGGAGCGGGCAGCTGATCTTGAGGAGCTTGCTGGTGCCATGAGTCAGATGGTGACTCCTTCTGGCATGGATGATGCAGCTAGCATTGAGGAGCCTGAGGTTGGGGTAACACCAGTCCTGGAGTTTGTCAGTCCACAATGGTGGTGGTGCTAAGGGGTGAATGCCTTAGTCCCCAAGAATGTCATTGTTGAGAGTGGGGGTAGAGTCGTGGAATCCATTCAGACGGCTGAGATTACACATTTTTCAGCCTTCTTAGATCTTAAAGTTGAGGTTACTAACTTTACAGTTCCCTTAGATCTTGAAGGGGTGGCGTCAGCTGTCCATCTTGATGAGAGTCCCATTGATCTTCCTCCCTCTGTAGAGTTGGTAACGGAAGCGGGCTCAACGTCTAGAACTCAGGGAGTAGGGAATGGCCTGAGAGAGCTATTTGATATGCCTGAGAGTATCTCCTTGGTGGGCGATTGGGGTTTGGCTTCAATTCATTGGATCGGGCAGTTCCCAGTATTTGCGGAGCATCGGGAGATTTAGCGGAAGATTTGGCTAAAGATAAGTCACTTAGCCACCTGTGCTATTTTCTAGAATTCAATGGGGGTGTTGGCTTCTCTTTTTGTGAACTTATTGAATGTTGTAAAGGCCATGAACACTACCTTCCACGGTGATCTGAGTGAAAGGCTGCTACAGAGGTAGGAGCATTGTATCACTGATGCAGAAAAGGGAGGTTGTAATATGAAGTGGTTGAAGGATCACTTATGTGTAGTTTGGGCAGTCCGGGAAGAGGGGCGTACTTTGAATGATGCTATCTTGGCGCGGGGGCAACCTTTGCTTCTGTTGCGAGAGCGTAGAGCACAGGTGGAGGTGGAACTGACAGCTTTGAGGGCAAAGGTAGTGGCTTTGGAGAAAGAATTGGCTGATATTGACAACCTTATTCCTACACAGCAACTTGCCTTCAATGAGGTTGATCAGGCCAGGTCAGCTTTTGAGAATTTTCGGAGGTTGAATGTCTTTGCTGGGGCGTTAGACAATTAATTTTTAGGTGGGGGGATAGGGGGTTTTTTGGGGTGTAATATGTATGGAAGTCGAATGACCTAGGGTGTTTTTGATTTTTCTTTGTTTTGACTGGACCCGTAGGTCACCTTTTGTATTCAATCCCCGTTTTAATTGTAGTTGCCTTTTTAAAATCTTGCCTCTTGATTCTCTGTGCTGTCGTTTATGTTTCTCCTATCAGATTTGACAGGCACGTTGTTCGATTTTGAAGCACTTAATTGCTGTGAAACCTTATGTTGGCTTCTATAGGGTATATAGGGATAAAGGATTCCCTGTGCAAATCCCTTTTTCCCTCTCTGTTGTGAGAGATAACAGACTTCTTTTTTGCCAAGATGTCCAAGCTTGCATCTGCTTTTTTTCCTCTCTGGTGCTGAGTCTGGTTGGTGGAGTTCTGAGAGTTAGAGCGAGGTCCTAGTGTTCTGGATGCCAGTATTTTCTTTGGATTTTATGATTTTGCCTCAGAGGTGGTGATGAGTTTTATGATCCTTCCTCACCTTTGGTCGCACCTAGTTGCTAGTATTGGCAAATTTAAGGGTGGTGTGTTGCATCAGCACCTTGGGGACGGACCATCTCTAGGGTTACTAATAGAACCACTTAGACCTACCTTTGCCCAAGTGGAGGCATCGCTAATGATATGTAGCTTCTGCTGGTGCTCCTAACTTCACTTGCCTGGGTGGCGACTGCGTTTTGATGTGCTGGCCAGTTTACTTGGTCAGCTAACTCCCTTTGCAGTGAGGGAATGGCCTTCCAGCTTAAATACCTAGAGAAAGGTTATTCAGGGAAGGAGAGAAGGCTAGACTTGCTTGTGATCCCGTGGTTGAAGACGGAAGGGGCAAACAACGCTTCTATGTTTCTTGATGTGAAAAAAAGGCAGCAGCATTGGCCTTATCTCGGACAACCTTGTTTGCTGTCGTATGCACGGTCTCCTCCAGTCAACTATATTTCAAGTGCTGAGTTTCAAGGCGTCAATCAGAGGCAACAACGGATGAAGCCTTTAGACTGAAAGTTTGTATTTTGCGAGTTTGGGTGTCTTGTTTCGAATGTTTGTACTAAGCTTGTAGCTCTTAGACTGAAAGTTTGTATATTGCCAGTCCTTTGCTCTATATTTTTGAATCATGGAATAAAAACTCGTGTTTCGTTAACCATTTAACGATTCAATTGATTCTTATTTGTCTTACATTTGACTTGCATAGTTTAAAAACTTAGCTGAAGCCTTTGGTACTGAGAGCGGGTCTCAGGCCAAGTTGCTATTCAAGCCAAAAGTAGTCCTCGATAAGAGACATGTCTCAATATGAGCGTAGTTTTTTAGTTGGAATCTTTGGCATTAAGAGCGGGTCTCAGCCAAAGTTACATTTTGGGTAAGAGTAGACCTTTTTGGAAGCCAGACCTTAGTAGGTTTTTGTTTTGGTGAAGTCTTTGGCACTGAGAGCAGGTCCCAGGCAAAGTTGCACTTCGGGTAAAAGTAGACCTTACTGGAAGGCAGACCTTAGTATGAAGGTAAGTCTTTAGGTGAAGTCTTCGGCACTGAGAGCGGGTCTCAGGCAAAGTTGCACTTCGGGTGAAAGCAGAACTTACTGGAAGGCGGACCTCAGTATGAGGGTAAGTTTTTAGGTGAAGTCTTTGGCAATGGGAGCGGGTCTCAGGCAAAGTTGCACTTCAGGTGAAAGTAGACCTTATTGGAAGGCGGTCCTCAAGAAGAGGCAAGTCTTAGTGTGAGTATTCTTTGGATAAAGACTTTGGTACAGAGAGCGGGTCTCAGGCTATGTTGTTCTTTAAGAAAAAGTAGACTTTATTGGGAGGTGGTCTTAAAAAAGAGGCGAGTCTCGGTACGAGTAGTCTTTGGGTGAAGCCTTTGGTACTAAGAGCGGGTCTCAGGCCAAGTTGTTCTTCAAGCCAAAGTTGACCCTGTTAGAAGGTGGTTCTCATTGGGTTTTTGGTAAAGTCTTCGGCACTGAGAGTGGATCTCAGGCAAAGTTGCACTTCAATTAAAGGTAGAGGGATTGGGGACATCATTGGGAGGTGAAATTTGGGCTTAGACGAAGTCTTTGGCAGTGAAAGAGAGTCTTCTGACAAAGTTGCATTTCGGGCAAAAGCAGACCTCGGTGAGAGGCGTTGTTTGGTGCTTAGGTGAGGTCTTTGGCAGTAAGAGCGGATCTCATGCAAAGTTTCACTTCGGGCAAAAGTGAACCTCAATAAAAGCCTTTTTTGGTGCTTAGGCAAAGTCTTTGGCGCTGAGAGCGAATCTCAGGCAAAGTTGCACTTCGGGCAAAAGCGGACCTCGATGAGAGGCGGGTTCTAGGGCTTAGACGAAGTCGTTGGCACTGAGGGTGAATGTCAAGCAAAGTTGCACTTTGGGCAAAAGTGGACCTCAGTAAGAGGTGTTTAGTTTTCAGATGTTCTAATTTGTGAGAGGACTCATGCATTTTCATTAGCACATGTTCTGTAACTCAAATATATTGGTTTCATAGTTATAAAGCATGTTATCACTTGCAAAACTTGAAATAAGAAGATTGGAGAATTTAAAGCACATACTTTTGTTGCTGGGGTCCTTGACTGTTGTTCCTGCTAAGGCAGGCCTTAACCATAATAGCACTTGAGTCATTTGACGTTGTACAGTGTTTTGAGCTTTTCTCCTTGCATTGTTCTTAGGGTATAAGTATCCGCTTTCAGAGACTGCAAGAATAACGAAGGGTCCTTCCCAGTTGGGAGAGAATTTCCCCTTGGGAATCTTCTGTTACATAATTTTAGTGGTTTTTCATAACTAAGTCCCCTATTCTGAATTCCCTTAGGCAAACCTTTTGATTGTAGGCTCGTGCCATCCGTTCTCTGTAGAATGTTAAGAATTGTTCGGCTTTGGCCCGCCTCTCATCTAGCAAGTCTAAGCTGACCGTTCAAGCATGATGCTCGTCCTCGGGCGTCCATAATATTCCACACGAGAAGGCGATACGGGCTGACTCCACTTTGATCTCAGCAGGAAGTACTGCCTCGTCTCCATACACCAAGGAGAACTGTATGGCCCCATGGAATTCCGAGGGCTGGTCTTGTATGCCTAGAGCGCAAGTTGTAGCTTTTCATGCCAATCCCTCTAGTTGTCATGCATGGTGCGACTAATTATTCTGAGATGTAATTTATTGGTCGCCTCTGCTTGTCCGTTCCCTTTAAGAAAGTACGGAGTGGATGCGTAGTGGCATATCCCATATTCATCCATCAAGTTGGCAACTTGTTGGTTCATGAATAGGGTGCCAATGTCTAACAGGATGTACTTGGGTATCCGGAAGTAGTACAAAGTATATTCTCTGATGAACTAGACTATCACACCCCAGTTTCACTTGGGAGCGGTATCGCCTCAACCCATTTAGTGAAATACTTGATAGCGGTGATAATCCAAATGTAGCCTTTGGATGACTTTGGGTGAATGATGCCGACGAGATCAACTGTAAAATGGCCATGGTGATATAATAGAATGTAAAGCTGTTGATGGGGCGTGGATAAGGTTACCGTGTCCTTGGCACTTCTTGCACGCTTGGGCATGTGCTACGCCATCCTCCTCTATGGTAGGCTAATAGTAGCCCATGTCATGCGCCTGTTGGAAGAGATGTTTGTGGCCTTGGTGCTTTCGTTCGTGCAACTCCTAGAGAACTGTGCTTTTGACACTCCCAGGTATCTCAGAGGTTGCCTTTCAAAACACATCCGGTAAAGTACACCGTCTTGCAATACAAACCTTCGGACCCGCCTTAGTAGCTTCTCGGCGGTCTTTCTATCATCTGGGAGACGGTTGTACTTGAGGTAATTAAAGGTTACCTCCAGTCCACTTGTTCTTCGGCGGTCAGGACCTCCGTGTGCTGTGGAGGACTTTGGCATTATAAGCAAGCGTCTTAGAGAGCTTGTGCTTGTCAACTCATGGTGGGTCAGTAATATCCTAGGCATTGCAAATGTCGCCCGAGGGTCAGTCCTAAAGTCAGGCCGCAAGTTGCTTCGTGAACTTGTTGCAGCACTTGTGCGCTCTCCTCCTCCGAGATATCGGGCCAGGGCCCTATCTATTGCACGGTAATAGAGGATCCCATGGAGTAAGGTAAATTTCCTCGCGGTTTTGTCACTGAGGTTTCTCTGAGCAGGAGCGAGGCCGAGCATTGCGATTATTGGCTTCTGCCAATCTTCATCCTTAAGAGCTTGATTCTCTCGTAACCAGATGGTCGGTATTGGTCGGTTGACTATGGTAATACTCTTTTCTGTTTGATCCGATCGCATCTTGGAATCGAGTGTTGCCAAGTTGTTGGCATGCCGATTGGCTACTCATCCCACTTGTATCATAATAACATGAGCAAATTCTTTCACTAGCTTCTGAGCCTCGGCCATGTATGCTTCGAATCGCTATTGACCTCAAGGTTCTGAACTCCCATTCCTTTTGCGATGGAGAGACCAATAAAGAAAGCTTCATACTTTGCTATGTTGTTGGAACAAGGCAAGTTTGAAGGAGTAGGAGAAGGATTCCCCTTGTGGTGAATTGAGTACAATCCCGGCTCCATTTGATTCGATCATAGATGACCCATCAAATTTTATTTGCGACTTGTCAGCCTGCATCGCTTGGACTTCGTCAACATCTCCTAGTATGTGATCGGGAGTTCACCGCCATCGTCCCCTGGGAATGAGGCTAGTAGGTCTGTCACAGCCTGTCCCTTAATAGCTTTAGGTCTTTCATATTGGATGTCGAATTCAGACAATTGTGGTAGCCATTTCGTGATACGACCGTTGAGGGCTAACTTGGGGACAAGGTAGGTCATAAGATCTAACTTGGAGATGAGGATGACAATGTTCGACAGTAAATAGGGGCGTAGCTTTTGCGTGGCGTAGATCTAGGCAAGGCATGCACATTCGACCTTAGGGTATTGCGTTTCGGTGTCCTTTAGGACACGGCTGGCGTAGTATACTGGCCTCTCGATACCACCTTTGACCTGGGCTAGTAGGGCACTAATGGATCGTTCAACGGAGGCAGTGTAGAGCAGGAGGATTCCCTCCTTCGTGGGGGCTCTTATGACGGCGAGAGAGGTAAGAACTTTCTTGAGTTGGTCGAAAGCTACTTGTTGTTTGCTTCCCTATTCGAAAACTAACCCCTTTCTTCAACAAAGGAACAAGGTGGCTTATGGTCTCGGCCAGACCTGGTATAAAGCACCAGATGTAGGTTATTTTACCCATGTAGCTTTGGAGCTCCTTACGATCTTTTGGTGCTTGCATGCCGAGTATTGCTCAGGTCTTGTCTGGGTCGACCTTGATGCCATCCTTAGTGACAATGAATCCCAGAAACCTCCCAGCGGTGACACCAAAGGCATATTTCATGGGATTCATCCGTAGTTTGAAATCTCAGCAACGCTGGAAGACTCGCCTCAGTATTGCTATGTGTTCACTTCGCTTTCTTGATTTTACCACAATGTCATCCACATAGTTTTCGAGCTCTTTATGCATCATATCATAAAAAATGGTGGTCATTGCTTGTAGTTTGAAATCTTAGCAACGCTGAAAGACCCGCCTCAGTATTGCTATGTGTTCACTTCGCTTTTTTGATTTTACCACAATGTCGTCCATATAGTCTTCAAGCTCTTTATGCATCATATCATGAAAAATGGTGGTCATTGCTCGTTGATACGTGGCCCCTGCATTTTTCAGTCCGAAGGGTATGACAGTGTAGTAGAAGTTACCCAACGTGTTCGAAAGGCTATCTTTTCCGCATCTCTGGCTGCCATCTTGATTTGATTGTACCCACTGTACCTATCCATGAAAGAGAACATCTCGTGCCTCGTTGTTGCATCTACGAGTATGTCGATATGTGGTAGGGAAAATCATCCTTTGGGCAAGCTTTATTGAGGTCCCAAAAATCAACACAGCAGCGTACTTGGTCATTTTTTTAACTAGAACGATGTAGGCCAACAAGGTTGGGTATTGTATGGGTTTAATGAACCCCATCGCTAAGAGCTTTTGGATTTCGCTTTTTATCTTGTCTTCTAAGTCTGGATGGAAGGTCCGGGCTGGTTGTTTGACAGGCCTCGATCTACATGTAAGGTGTGGGTAACCAGACCTCGATCTAGGCCAGGCGTTTCCTCATAGGTCCACGTGATGACATCCCGATACTCTGTGAGCAGTTGTATAAGTTGCCCTCGTTCTTTAACAGTTAAGGCGGTGCTTACAGGATGGGCCACAAATCTGTCTCCGTCCCCAGGTTTACTGTGAACAGGGTGTCCATGGGTGACTTGACCCCGTCTTCTAGCTGAGGTCACTATCTTGTGTTTATATAGCCAGGGTCGGCCCAACAATACATGGTATGAGGTGTCGACATCCAACACATAGAATATGGTAGGATCGTGAAGGGGTCCCACCTTGAAATCCAGACTGATGGTCTCGTAGGTATTCTAATGCTGGTCGTCGAACCCGTAAACGCGAGTAGTGTTGCGGGTGATCTTGTGCTCTGAGATATTCAGAATTTTGAGAGTGTTCATGGGAATGAGGTTGAGAGAGGCGCCTATATCAATGAGGGGGCGTTTGAATTCCTTTCCTTTGAGCTTTACAATTAAGTATAGGGGGCGCAGATGCTCAGCATCTTCCCCTTTGTCAGCTTTTAAAAAGGTGATGGTGTCTACAATAACCCGCCTTCGAGGTCTCGAAGGTTCCTCACTCAAGGCGGCACGCTGTAGTTGATTTACCAACTGTAGTGTTAAGTCTGGAGTCCCCAGCTCTTGGCTGGTGGATGGGGCTCTGAAAGGTGGCACAGGAATGGTGGGTGATGGTTCCTGGTTAGGGGCATTATTTAGGCTAAAAGGGTTCTGACCACAAGGTCGAGCATGTGGTGGTTGTCTTTCTATAGGTTCCGTCTAAAAGTTTTCTCGAGGCTCTCCCATGGTCGTCTTTTTATGAACATCAACCTCCCCAGTGGAGTCGCCAAAATGTGTGAACGGGTAAACTGTGTGGAGTACACGTGGGTTTACGGTCACTTGGAGTTCGGAGTGGTCGGCATGAGTCCTTGCCTAAATCAAAAGCGGTGACAGTTCAGAGATCGCAATGATCATAAGAGGTAGGATAAACGCAAGGGAGAATAAGGTAAGGTCTTGGAGTGGTAGACATCGGAGGAAAGAGATTTTTGCCTGAGAGCTTTGTTGTCTCTTTCTAGAAGAGTCTAGCTCTATTTTTTTTGTCCCTGTGTTTTTCGTCTCAGACTTGTAGCTATATGCATGGGTTGCGTATGAGAGCTGGAGATCTCAGAGTTATGCCTCCCACCTTAGAACAATTGGCGTACGCGGGTTTGGCAGCTATCGGGAGTCCCGAGATAAATAGGCACGCGATACTCATGCTTTCGAGACTCGCCATGTATGATAAGTAGCCCCACGCGGTGTTGGTTCCAAAGCTAGGTAGAGTACGATAGAGATTTTCTTCACTCTTGATTGGCTCGTTTATTGTGCTTCGTTCCTTCATGCGAAAGGGGATGTAGATGTCACCTTCACATATCATCCGCCTTTGCCTGTCCGGCCCTCTAGACCTTGAACCTTCATTTTTTTCTTTTTTAGTGAAGGCTTTATTTGGGAAGCGACGGGCTCCACTTTGAGTTCGTTTCATGTCGTAGTGATGAACTATTTTCTTCGTGATGATGGGACCATGGGGGTCGTAGACGCGACTTATGTGTTGCCACGTGAGCTCATATGAGGGCGTCTACGTGGGCGGACCAATATCCACTCCATATAACTTTATTGTTTCTTTCTTTTTCTATTATTTACATAATAAATTAATGCAAGGAACTCTCTTTTGCTTGAAGTATAAATGGTTTCAAGGATAGTCTCACTCCCTTAAATTTAATGAAGCTCTTGTAAGTATTAATAGTTGTCCACTATTGAATCCCAAAATAAATCTCTTTTTCCAATTTAGAGGTATTAATAATTGTCCACTGTTAAGATTTTTTTGGACTATGCGATATCTTTAAAAATTAAATAAATACCATCCTAACTTAGTCAAATTTATGTAGGCAAACATAGCCTAAATATTTTATTATATATATTTGATTATTTAAAAAAGTAGGGTGATTTTTAAATTATAATACTTTCAATAACCAATACAGAGAAACCCAATAATATTTTGAACAGTTAGACAAACAGTGTAACATCCTGAACCTTGGGTGTACTTACACCTCACCTAGGCGTAAATATCCAAAGCCCAAAACATTAATTAAGCGGATTTTTGAAATACATTTAGTTCCAACTCTATTGGGCTTGGTCAGCTTAGGCCCAACTAAATTGGGTTTAGGTCTTAGCCCGCTAAGTTAAACTGGGCCTACGTCTAATTTAGAGTTTTTAAAACAAAACTTAATATGGTTAGGCCTGACCATAGGCCCACGCAAGTCATTGGGTCTGACTAGGGTTCTAGGGTCCACATGCCTTGTGCCTCTTTATTTCTTAAAACATGCCAGCAGTGAGTTTATAAATTTACCGGATGCCACACTATGTAATAAGTGTTCAAAATAGTAGCACCTTCTGGGGTTTTGTTCAAAAATGTGTCTACATTCTCACAATATTTTTAAAATAATTTTAAGTCAGAAAAACGTACGTAAAATAACATGTTTATTAAACCCTATTCAATTGATAGGTTATGCATGACGTTTAGTTAAAATTTATGGTTTACGCTCTGTATATCGGAATCACGTCCCGTCAAATCCCTCTGAAACTAGACTCAGAGCCGCACATCTTTTGTGTTTGGTCTAAGTCCAGTTCCTTAAGAATTTTTTCAGAAAATAGGAGCAACCCAGTACATGCGCAAATAGTAGTAGATTTCAGTTCGCAAAACTCGATTTGTAAAATATAAAAACATAACTTAGCCATCTCCTAAAATCATGAAATTTCATAACTTTTGCTAGATCTCACGAATCCAGAGATATAAGCAAAAATAAAATATCATAATCGAAGTATTAAATATATCTCAAATACTGACTGTTGCTCAGAAAATCCAGTATACTGTCCAAAACCGAAAACGACCTAAAATAACCATAAAAATAACCCATCTTGTCCAAGTAACTTCCTTAACCCTTATTCAAGTAAATAAAATAGAATAAAGTATCATGGAAGACTTCCCTAGTCTTCTTTTTCTCAAACGCACCGCAACTCGCGTTCCTACGTATCTCTTTCACTGATCTGTGAAGGATGAAACGAATAGGGTGAGCCAACGCTAAGTAGGGATTCATAAATCATCCCTCACAGTACAAACAATATATCAAACATAAATATTTCATATAATGAATAGCAACAAATCAAAATAAAAATCATGTATGTTACCGAAGATTTCAGACCGAACAATTGGTTCTTGTTCTTTTTTAAATCCTTAGATTTCTCTTTCGATCGTACATCGTACGATCTTCTGCAGGAATCCCCCACCTCGAAGGACATGGTTTGGAATAACCCATCAAACTATGCATCACTTCTCAATATCACTTATTAGAGGAATGTTTTCTTCATTATCTTTCATCGGATTTTTACATCATGAAATATATATCAACACATGAAACATATATATGTATATATGTATATATGTATATATGTATATATGTATATATTTATTAGTTCATAGAAATCAGCCATTCATTAACATATATTCAACTTCAAATCAAAGAAAAAATAATAAGTTTATACTCACAAACTACCCGTATTTTTCCTACCTTTACTGTGCGATTTGGTGATGGTTGATCCAGTAGCTTCTTCCTCTTTCTCTAAGCTTTAGAACCTTGAAGTTTCTCTAAGTTTTTGAAGAAGAAAAACACACCAAACCAGGCCCTAGGCTGCTGCCGTTTTCTCCCTCTCTCTTTTTTTTTTTTGAAACATAACCTAACCAAAATGAAGAGAATGAGGGGATGACTAGGTTATAGTCTATCCTCCCATCTCCTAGATTTTCTACATTGAAAAAAAGTATTCCTAGAAATCTAAATTTCCTCCTTTTAAATAAATTTTTATTTTTCTTTATTAATGAGCAAATATCTCATTGTATACATTACCAAAATGCCCCAAAACCCTAGAATTTTACTTCTTTGGGGTCCCTACCAACCTTGGGGGCAATTTGGACTTACGAAATTATCTTTTAAATGAGTTTTGAGCTTCCAAAAATTAGTGTAATTAATTAGTACAGAAATAAACTCTCCAAGTTAATTAGTTATTCTAAATACTAAAATAAATGAGATTTTAGATATTTTAGGAAGTTGAAACTAAAACCTCCCTAGTGTGGATCGATCTTAACCTTGGGTGAAATACACACCATTGAATCCTATAATCCAATGGTGTGGGAATAACTTATTTACAAAGTAAAAATATTATATTTCTCTCTATCACTTAATACCTAATTTTCTAAGATTATCTCTAATAAGTTTGGAGAGATTTTCTCTCATCTTCCTATTTTTCCAAAACTCCAAAATCTCCATCATAATTTGTTTCCTAAAACATCTCCTTCCTAACCACTTTGAGTAACCCACAAGACCTAGATATTAACCCCTAGGATTATACACGTTTCTTTTTTTTTCTTTTTCATGGTGTGGGGTCCACACGGTTCATATATATACACTTATATATATATATATATGTACACCCCATCTATCGGTCTCCATTGCATGCATTAATTTAATTAAATCATGTGAAATTTCTCATATATACATACATATATTTATATATCGCATGCATTATTCACGTAAGAATAATAGTAATAATAATATTATATATACGTATACAAGTATATACACATATACATGCACATACCATTTTCCAGGTGCATGCATGTAAACTTTTACGTAAAAACATAAGCTATATGCGTTGTATAGCTATATATGCCTAGCAAAAGTGTTTTTGCAACTATTCACTCATCCATATAACCCTACATATGTTGTGCAAAAGTATTTTTGCACTACTCTTCATCTCATCCTATGCATGAGGTACTCGTTTAGTTAAAGGCTGGAATCAATCCGTCAACCTCTCACTCGTCACACGAAGTCACGTGTGGCATTACTTACTTCCACGTACACAGTTTTAGTTGTCATGCTCTCTTCACACATGCCACCCCACATTGGGTATGCACAAAACCTTGGGCCCAGCCTATGGGCTTTTCAAGGCCCACACAAGAATTTTCATGGTATTACAAACAACATGCAAAGTAAACCCAACAGAGATACAACGTTAGACAAACAACTTCTTAGTTAACCAGTTTAAGAGTTTTCTCAGAATGAGTCAGAGAAACTCCAGTCCAAGATATTTCAGTGCGGCTGGAACCAATTATTCTTGGTTCGGGTTTCCTATGACAATCAGAATTGGAACCATTATCAATTTACTAAGAGCATCTAGGGGTAAAATTGTAAAACTGCATTCTCCTATGGTAAAACTATAATTTTTTGAATTGGACTTAAATTAAAGACGAATCCCTTTTATGGAATTCGATATGAGAACCTACAATTTGGACAACCATATTTCCTACCACTCTAACAAGTGGTCTTCCACACTTTAATGTCCTCATTGGTGTGCTTGTAAACTCAATATTATATTAGTTTATGATTTTATGCATTGGGCTCATGTCTTTTCTTACTTAACACTAACATACTTTTCTTATATGTATATATATATAAAGAGGGAGATTATTGCACCCATTCTTAGAACGCCCCTGCCAGTGGGGCCCACATGCGATGCTTTCAGGAGCTGATTTTTTTGAAGATGTTCTCTTCACTATGTATATCATTATATTCAAAAATCAGTTCATTCTAAAATTTCGAACCCCCTCAAATTAGCCTTTAAATACTGGTAACTATTTGTTAACTATTTAAGGGATCTAATAGTTACCAAATTTTAAGGACTAATTTGAGTAGGTTAGAAGTTTTAGAACGAGCGAATTTTTTAATATGATGATATACATAGTAAGAATAACATCTTCTAAAAAAATCAAGCCCTGGATGCATCACATGTAGGCCCCACAGGTGGGGGGATTATAAGGGGGCGTTCTATATATATGAGAAGATCGGCATATAGGCTTATATATACAGGTTACATGTATAGGATCATATGGGGGTCACATGTGGTTGATCTAAGGGTTGGTTTTTTGTGAGAATGTTCTCTTCACCATGTAGATTATCTTCACAAAAAATCAGCCCCATATAAAATTGATCGGAAGTTAATTAAAAATTAATGGTGAAAAATGAACGATGAGAAAAAGAGACCTTAGATCAATCTCGTGTGGGCCCTTAGATCAACCTCTTATGGGCCCCACATGAGCCTTTACATGTAACTTATGCATATAAGCCTGTATGCCGATCTATTCTATCTCTATATATAAATATCTATTGTATTGATGACTGGTCTCATTCTAAAGATCTTCATGAATGCTTTTAAAAATATAAATTTTGTCAAAAATATTTTGTGGATAAAAAATTTATTTCTCCTCCATATATACATATTCTTTTTGCTCCACCTGTACATACCAATTTTATCTACAAACTCAAACTAATCATATGCCGTTTAGATACTCTTTATTTACCAATATGTCATTAATTATGAAGTCCTAATTACTAAAGACAACCCAGATTTGCAAGAGGACAAATCTAGGTCGTTTTTGTCCCAAAACCGCCATGTTTTATTATATAGACTAGCGATAACCCGTGCCTTCAGTACGACATATAATTAATCGTAAGTTTTTGTTGTCTAAAATATGACATGTTGAATAAATTGACCAATCTTGACCTGTCATAAGTTTTGAAAACAAGATTATCTCCAAATCGCAGACGTTAGTCCATACGATTTTGTGCATTCGAAACATAGCAACTTGCCTTCGGCATGCCGACCATGCGTCGTTTACACATCGTTCGTAGTCGACCCCTAAAATACTTTTTTTTTCCTTTTTAAATTTTATCAAAAATCGATTTGTAGATAAAAAGTTATGACATTTTTATTTAAAAATAAATCAATAAATTATCTCTCCTCCACATATATATCTTCTTTTTGTTCCACGTGTACATACCAGTTTTTTATCTACAAACTCATACTAATCATATTTCCTTTAAATACTCTTTATTTACCAAATACGCTATTAATGAAGAAGTTATATGTGTTTGTCCTAGTCACAAGAATGACCCAGATTTGTGAGAGAACAAATCTACAACATTCTTTATTATAAGACCGCTCTATTTTATTATATAGATTATTTTATAATATTACAAATATTATAAATTAGTGGGAGATTTTACTATTTGAGACGCCAATATTAATTGACATAAATGTTAATACATATTAGTTACCACTGAATTTTTGTAAAAGGCCTTAAAATTTGTCGTTATGGGGCAATGTATTAATAATTTTAGTTGTAGACACCAAAATTTTGCACCCCAAAAACTGACCCAAAAGCGGGTCCATATCACATTTTTTAAAATCAACCCAAAAATTGGGTTCAACTGGCAATTTTTAAAAATCAACCCAAGAATGGGGTTGAAGCATACTTTCAAAAATTCAACCCGAGAATGGGATTGAAATATCAATTTTCAAAGAATCAACCCAAGAATGGGGTTGCGGCATCATTTTCAAAACTCACCCAAAATGGGATGTGTATCACATGTTTGCAAAAGCATTTGTGCATCAATTTTAATTAACCCTCGAAGTGGGTTAGCATACACTTTCAAAAGGACCACAAGTGGGTGGGTAATAACACCCACTACAAAATCAAGAAACAAAAAGCTTTTAAGTGGGTAATAATACCCACTTACAAAGGAGGTGGGTAATAACACCCACCACCCCTTTTATAAACAAATCAGCATCAGCTCCTCTTCTTCCCGTTGAGCATCAGAAGAAAAACGTTTTTTCAAGTGGGTCAACAACACCCACTTGAAAATTTAAAAGCTTTTAAGGGTTGTGGGTAATAATCACCCACCTACCACTTTTATTCAACGTTGAAGTCAGGAGGAGAAAAGGTTTTTTTAAGTGGGTAATAATACCCACTTACAAGCATCAAAACAACTAAAGGAGGTATCACCCACCAACGTTTTTTCAAACAAGAAAAACAGATGCCTTTCTTGCACGTGGTCTTTAAGTAGAAAAAGACTTTTTTTTGAAAAAATTTTAATGGGTCAAAATCACCCACACGGTTTTTGAAAATCAATTTATGGGAGTGAGTAACAACACCCACCCCATTTCTTTTGAAACATCAGAGGCTCCCCCAGCCGTCAAGACCCAACGGCCTAACCACCCTAGCCGTTTGTCACGAACGGCCAGGGGTGCCCTAGTCGTTTTCTGACTTTTCTCTCTCCACTCGAGATTTTCGTCACGGTTGTTGTGACGCGCAATGGCTGCATGCCCCCTAGCCGTTGGATAACAATTTTCTCTCTCTTTTGCCCTTTTGGATAAGGATAAACTAGGATCCTTGATCTTCCCACTTACCTTTTTCGATCTAACGGTCACAAGTCAGCCCTACCACTCTCCTTTTGCTATAAATCGAGGACTCCTCTAAGAGGCAAACACACAATATTTTTTAGAGAGAAAAATTTCTACTTCTGAGAAACTTACAAAAGATTTGAGAGAAAAATTCGAGAGAGAGAAACTGTAACACCCGGTAATTTATTTTCTTCCTACTGAGGAATGAACCAAGATGGGCTCAAGCCCATCGGTCGAGATGAGTCTAGGAAGTTGGACTAATCAGTATGTTGGGTGTCAAAAATCCGTGTGTTAATTCTATAGGGGTGGAATTAACGAATTCTCTTGCCTACGTACATGATTTAATGCATGCATGAATTTACCTTTTTGTTGCATGACTTTAAATAATAGACATTAATAGTTAAGTGGAGTTAGAACTATGATTTCATGTGGAATATGTTGATATAAAGTGCATACTCACACAAGAAAATAAAGAGTGGAGCCCATGTTGGATAAAGACACTAAAGTCTTATTATTTCATGTGAAATATGTTTGAAAGGTCCATGTTTTTATGTTTGTCGAATTTCGTGTCAAAGGTAAACTCAAGATGGTCAATGTAACTTGAGTTAGAGTCTAGTGAGTCTCGGTACACTTCGGTTGAAAGAGAAGAAATCTACAAAGACTCCGAAGAACTCAACACACCACCGGAAGACATCCTAGGATGG
>MVGT01001758.1:0-58138 GCA_002174775.1 Macleaya cordata
TATTTTTATTTGGTGATTGTGTAATCCTTAACCTTAGTCACATTGACATACGGTTATTCCAACTAATAACCGTAAGGATTTTAGACTTTCAAAGAGGAATGGGAATCTAGGCCGTCGTTTGTGTCTTATGTTGAATTTATGGATGTTGAATATTTTTGCTTCAGAATGCATGTAGATGTACTCTTTAAAAATTGTCACTGTAGTTTTTGACATTTGAACTTGCAAATCGTATAGGAGAGTTAATAAACAGAGTGAAGCTTCTCTAAACCTTTTTAAGGTTGAGGAGAGTTGTATTTATATGATCATATAAGTGTTACAACCAATGTTTTAAAAACCAGCCAGGATCGGCCGGTTAAACCGGAAAACCGGTGACCCGGTCCAAAAACCGGGTTGGTTCAACACCGACCCAGTAATTTTTTAAAAAACCGGCCTTTTTTGCTTGAACCAGTTGACCCGGACGGTTGAACCAGAAACCCAAGTGAACCGTCCGATTTTTTTACTGGGTCTTACTCTATATATTTTAAAAAATTTCATCTAGAAATGTTTGAACCTAGGAACTTTGAGTAATAGACGTATTTACCATCTAGGCTAGGTAGCTTTGGTTGTTACTTTCATAAGCTTTTCTATTTATAATATATTATTCCTATTTATAATATACAATTATTTAGTGGGTTATTTGGGTCAACCCGATTTGACCCAACCCAATGACTTTTCTGGTTCAATGATCGGGCCGATTTTTAAAACATTGGTTACAACTTTCAATTACACATATATATGCCATACAAAAATACAAAAATGGAAACTAAATAGTTACAATTCAATATTTCCTTTTATACAACCTCTAGGCTCTAGCTGAACGGGAGAAGAGAACGCTCCGTGAAAACTTGGAACAAAGATGGTAGACTATTTGTAAACATGTCGGCAAGTCGTTCATACTAGCCCCTGCCTTGCACGGGAGCTTCTTTTAAAAAAAATTAATTTTCTTATTAGATAAAAAGAAAATTTAGTTGGCATGGGGGCTTCTTTTAATTTATTTTTTTTGAATTTTCTTATTGGATAAATAAAAAATTTAGTTGTTTTGGATTGGGCCATATGTTTATAATGTAGGTTTTTTTAACCCATACCTAAGAGAGAAGGTTTTGTTAACCCAATAATAGATAATAGATTGGGCCATATGTTTATAATGTAGGTTTTTTTAACCCACACCTAAGAGAGAGGGTTTTGTTAATCCAAGGCTTCTCCTATAGTATATTACTAGCTCCCATATGGAACCAGCAGATACCCTTCAAGATCAACTTCTTTTGCTGGATAGCCTCTCTTCATAAGATCATGACTTTAGATAATCTGAAAAAGAGAGGACACCACATAGCCAATGGATGTTACCTTTGCCTCGAGCAAGAGGAATCGCCGCCACACCTTCTCCTTCACTGCACATACTCTCATAAGATTTGGGACGAGATTATACCCCGATTTGGATGGTGCTGGGTATGCCCGAGCTCTGTTTTCTCCCTTGCACAGTCATGGTCTTCAAAAGGTTTCTCCAAGATAGGAAGCTGATCTGGCAATTTGTTCCAGCGGCAATCTTTTGGACCATCTGGATTGAAAGGAATCGAAGAGTCTTCGACAACAAATCCAAATATCCCATCGCGTTAAGCCATGAAGTTAAAACTCTAATACACTTCTGGGTTTCATCGCATTATCGAGATTTGAAGATTCCGTTGCATCAATTCATTTTCAACTGGGACACCCTTTTCATGTAATTAACCGTACGGCTTTCCTCTACATTTTTTCCTCTTACGGCTTTCCACTACATTTTTTTCTTCCTTATCTTTAGATCTTTTAATTATTTATCTCTGTATTTTCTGCTGTAACTATTCATTTTTCATTCAATCTAAATTTCAAGTTTCCCCTAAAAAATTACTAGCTCCCACATCCCGTGCCAGGCACGGGGGCTTCTTTTTTAAAAAAATTTGAATTTTTTATTAAATAATTAAAAAAATTTAGTTGTTTTAGATTGGGCCATATGTTTATAATATAGGTTTTTTTAACCCACACCTAAGAGAGGGGTTTTGTTAACTCAATAATAGATAATAGATTGGGCCATATGTTTATAATGTAGGTTTTTTTAACCCACACCTAAGAGAGAGAGAGTTTTGTTAACCCAAGGCTTCTCGTATAGTATATTACTAGTTTTATAGCCCGTGCAAAGCACGAGCATTTTTTTAGAAAAATTTATTTTTTTATATATCATAATAATTTTTTGTCATAATGAAATTAGTAAGGTATGTATGATAAATTTGTTTCAATGAATTGTAAACCATAAAATAGAATCATCGTACTATTTAAAATAGTAAGACATATATTAGAGAGAGACTGCTTTCATAATTGAACAACCTATATAATAAGAAATTATTTACATATAAGTTAATCATATGTTAAACTAATTTCTAAGAATTATATTAATAAATAGTTAGTTTTGAATTTATGTATGTTATATTTGTCATTCAACAAAATTGAAGAAAAAACACACTTCAATTTGAAGAGCTCGTCATTTTTCTTATAAAATTAATATTTTCTTAGATATACAATTTAACCATGAATTAAAACTCATCACATCAGTTTTCACTCATAGATTGGGCCGTATATTTATATTACTCATCGGATGAATGAATAACCCATTGCATGAATAATTCAAATGTACCAAATAAAAATCATTTATTCCTTAATGATTCTCTTTTAATTTTTGAATAGAGATATAAATTACAGTTTTCACTCAAGCTAATAATATTTGACGTTTCTCTCTCTCTATATATATATACATACATATAATTTAATACTAATTAATGTTGATTTCAATTTATTATTGATTGTATTAAAAACTGAAAATAAGGATCCTAGGTTATTGTTACTTTTTAGATTCTTATTGATTTTAGAAAGTTTACAACAAATTTCTAATTAAATAGATGTTTATTACTTTTGAAAAATTTATAACATATATCTAAGTAATTACAGTGATAATTGTTTAGAAAAATATTTCATTTCAAACATTTTTAAATTTATTGCTATATTAAATTTGTAGGTTTTATTCATGCACTAATTTTATACTCTAACAACTGTTATCATTTTAAGCGAATTATATTCTTAATTAATTACGGCAATTGAGGTACTAAATTGATGTAGTAATTATATGAGATAATTTCCTATCAAAAAAATATTTATGGTAATTACATAGAGAATAATGGTCATTAATTGGATATTGGATTCTATTATTGTTATAAAAATTATGCACAAATTGCATTCAATTTTTAGAAACTATTAGAAATAAATATCTATGAAAGGTAATTTCCTATCAAAAAAATATTTATGGTAATTACATAGAGAATAATGGTCATTAATTGGATATTGGATTCTAATATTGTTATAAAAATTATGCACAAATTGCATTCAATTTTTAGAAACTATTAGAAATAAATATCTATGAAAGGTAATTTCCTATCAAAAAAATATTTATGGTAATTACATAGAGAATAATGGTCATTAATTGGATATTGGATTCTAATTTGATCATAAAAATCATGCACAAATTGTATTCTATTTTTAGAAACTATTAGAAATAAATGTTGACGAAAAGATATAACTGTCTGTGAGTTGACATACTTATTTTGATGTGGCACTCTAAGAGAGTAGACATGTGGATAGATGAGCACGCCGTGTCAGATATTTAATTCAGATAGTTAGTTTCTAAAAAACAAAATATTTAAAAAAATATTTCTACAAACTAATAAAATTAAAAATAATTTTTTATTTTTAAAAAAATAATAAAATTAAAAATAAATCTACAAATTAAAAAAATATTTCTACAAACTAATAAAATTAAAAATAATTTTTTATAAAATGTGCTTAGGTGGGCTTTCAATACTATAATTAAAATAGTATATAAATTACTATCTTATGAAGTAATTACAAATTTATTAGTAATAAATAAATTAAAATAAAATATTCTAAAATCACAACGTATTTTTAAGAACTTAAATGGAAATCATGCATGGCATCTTTACTTAATATTGATAATATAATTAGCGTGTGTTAATTGTGCAACTCAAAATGGAATATTTGTAATGCATATAGAGCACCATATAATGCATTAATGATATGTTATTAATAGTATTAAAAATTATTTAAGATGGGAGAGAGAATTCAAGAATTAAAATTGCATTTAATTAGTTATTAATCAATACAAAGTGGTGACATGGGCAAAAAAATTGATGTGGCACTCTGAGAGAATAGAATGCCACGTGGATAGATGATGCGCCATGTCAGACGCTTCAGCTATAGTAATATAGTATAGATAATAGATAATAGATAATAGATAATAGATGTTGAAATATATCGAGCGAACCACAAGTGATTCTTTCACGAACAAAATGATAATCAATTTGAATATACTTAATTAGAACGAGAATGCTGGATCGAACGAGTATATTTTGAGAATATTTTTAGGGGGATATTATGGAAGCTTTAATGGTTGAAGGGAAGCTCTTCGTATAATTACACCTACCAAAAATATATCCCATCATCTCCACCACCATCACTATCTCTATTCTCCACCGCCGCCGCCACCACCACCACCAATACCTCAACCCTTGCCTCTACCTCCACAAAAAATACACCCATCTTCCCTATTGTCACCACCGCCATTACCACCTTCACCTCCATAATCTGAGAGAGAAAGAGAGAGAGAGAGAGAGAATAGATAGGAGATCTGAAAATTTTTCGGATCTGAGAAAAAAAAATGGACTATCGTTGGTTGAGGAAGACGAAGAAATTCAACCATTGATGGTCGAATATGTTCATAATTTTTTACTATCTTTGGTCGAAATCATGATTTTGGATAGGGATCGTCAAAAAGCTTGGACGAATTCGACCATTAATGGTCAAATATATTCGTCATCCTCGACCTACGACAGTGATCAATTTTTATTTATTTCTTTCTTTCTCACTACTCTCTATGATAGCAGTATTGGAGGCAATGGTGACGTTGGAGTGCGGGTGATGGTGTGACAGTGGGGAAGAGGATGATGATGGTGGTACGGTGGGGCGTATTTTTGGTTGAGGTGGAGGTGTTGTTGGTGGTGGGGATGGTAGTGGTGGCGGTAGAGAATGGAGATGGTGATGTTGGTACGGTGGGATGTGGGGTGGCGGTGGTTAATGAAGATGGTGATGGTAGTAGGGATGGGGTGTATTTTTGGTGGGGTGTAAAATTCAAAAATTAGTAAGATATGAAGAGCTTTCCCTAATCAAAACTAACAAATGGGCTTTGGGTTTAAATCTTATTTTTTGAGCTTTCTCTTTAACTAAAACAATTTCTCTAATATCAGCCTAAATTATGTGAAACATTACCTCTCATATAGTAGTGAAATGCTATAGGAATCCTAGATTTGCACCCCTAACAATACCTTTAGATTATAAAATTTGACTTTAGACCGAAAGTAGACCGAAATTAGACTCCCACACTAATTTTTTAATCTGAGGTATTGTTTAGCGTGCAAATCCAGGGTTCTTGTTGCATTACTCTATATAGTAAGATTTGAAATGCTACAAGAACCTTGGATTTGTACCCCAAACAATACCTCAGATTATAAATTCGACTTTAGACCGAAGTTAGACTGAAATTAGTCCCTCACACCAATTTTATAATTTGAGGTATTGTTTGGGGGTAAATTCGGGATTCCTAAGTCTTGTGGGGTCCGCATAACTACTATTGATGATCTACATAGTGGACCCATGTCTTCAAAAAAATTAAACCCATTCTAAAACTTCTAACTCCACTAAAAGTTGATTAGAAATAAACGTTGAAGAAATCTGTTATGTTGGAATAAGTACCGTTTATTTCTAATCAATTTTTTATAGTGTTAGAAGTTTTAAAATGGGTTGATTTTTTGTGAGAACATGGGGTCCACAATGTAGATCATCATTACAAAAAATCAGCTATTGGATTGTATCTATGTGGACCTCAAAAGATTTTTGTCTCTTGTAACCCTCTTGTACGGTGGTGCTATTAGGATTGATTTGGTTTGGGACAAAACCCAAACCGAATTGATGTGGGGTCCACTTAGATTGTATCTGATGGCTGAAATTTGATGATGGTGTTCACTTCACCATATAAACCATCCTTACAAAAAATAAGCCCATTCTAAAACTTCTGGCACTATTAAAAACTTATTGGAACTTTGATTGAAAATTAATTGTAAAGATTCAATGGTGAGGACTTCTAACTAATTTTTGATAGGGTTAGAAGTTTTAGAACATACTGTTTTTTTTTTTGTAAGAATGATCTACATTCTGAGATACAATTACCAAATTTCAGCCTTTGGATACAATCTGACTGAAGCCCACATCAATTCGGTTTGGAAGACAAAACTCAAACCGAATCGGTCCCAATATCAGTTTCCTTATACAAATACTATTATTCAAAAATCAATGGGGGGTTTTAAGGGTTAAAAAGGACGGTGTTGTCCTTAGTAGCTCAATATTAAAAAAAAATTAGAATAAAAAACGGCTTCCTCTCAGAGCATAGTTCTTCTTCCATCTTCCATGGACGACGAACGGCGCGGCCAACCAAACTCCATCGACCCCGAGGTAAGCAACTACCAGCAACTTCTCTTTATCTCTCTGACTCTCTCTATTTATCCAAACCGATTTGAAACCCTACTTCAATTTGGGTTTGAAACCAGTTTCAAACCTGCAACTTTGATTGTCAGGTGTTCAGAGAAGCCTGGACATCCTGGTAATAAATAAAAAACTGCAACTTTCATTCAAATTTGTAAGTTTGATATTCAGTTTCTTGCATTCTTAGAACTTTTAGTGTAGGGGTTGGAACCCAAACTTGGGTTTTTCGAACCATGTGAATTTTGAGTGCTAGAGAGCAATTTTGTAGCCAAGGTTCGAACCTGGTTATTGAAGGCTCGACCCGGAAGGCATGTGGTTTCAACCATCTCATAGGAGTCTTGAATAGTAAATTTTAGATTCTTTTGTTAAAATAGAAATCTAACATAATTTTTTTTTTTTTAGTTCTTATCTTAAATTTCTAGGTTAAATTTTGGACATAACATTAGGTTATTTTTTGTTAAATCAGAAATTTAAGTTTTGATCATGGTTTATGTTTGTGATTGTTTAATGTATGCATGTATGACTGTTAATCTGATTGGTAATCTATGATTCTTACTAGTAGCTAACCTGTGCCTATATCACAACCATATATTTTGTCAAAGTAAATTGTGTTAAAAACTTTCAATTAAGAAAAATTAAAGCTAAAGATGTGTTTCTAATTTTAGCTTATATGAACTTGGCCGGGGTGAGTTAGGCTACCACTACATTCTTTTTCGGCTATGATCTTTATTGCTCAATAAGATAAAGACTCCTATGTTTGAGAGAGAATAGTAATTGGAGAGAGAGGAAACGGTAATTAGAGAGTAATTGGAAGGAGAAACAGAAATGATAAAATAGTTGGAGAGGAGAGTAATTGCAACAGTAATAATTGGAGATGGAGAGAGGTATGGCACTTGAATAGGGGCACATCCATGGTTAAGAAAACTGTGAGAGTCTTTGTGGGGATGCATCGTGAATAGGGGTCAGTTTATAATATATAAGATTCTTTCTGGATCAATAAGTTCTCTCATCTTTTGTAGGCCCTTGTTTTAACAACTTAAGGGGATTTTTAGAATACAACCCTATTTTATATTGCTAACTTGACATGCCTCCTAACATTTTCAAATATATAACATGGCCCTTATAAGTTATATGGGTCATTTGTTTTTGTATACTTGAGATCTGAGAGCCTGTGTAGAGGTGATGTCTAATTAGAGCTAAAAATAGATCTGAAAATAGTTGTTTGGTTTATGTCTAGATTTATCTCTGAATTCCGTAGGTAGGTGGGTCCAGTCACTTAAGTGACTCTTTCTTGCAGCACTAATTTTTTTCAGTGGCTCCCCCTCATTTTTTTCTTTTTCATACAAAGACTTGCTTAGATCTGAATTTTAAAGAAAAACTGATGTAAATAATATTTGCGGAAGCGTAAAAACTCTCTTAACTCAACATGATTTCTACTAATCAAAATATATATTCAATATAATCTGCCTTACAATAAGGGGCAGCAGCCATTATTTATAGGCTATAATGTCTTGCCAATCAAGTAAACTCTAAAAGGAATCCTAAACCTAAAAGGAAGCAAATAACACCTCCTAATAAAATAAGAAACTAAATAAAAGAGACCTAATTTAATTAGAAAGTAAATATTAAACTAACTAAAACTAGAAATCCTAAAAATAAAAGAGATAAAATAGGAAATAAAGAGGAACGTGTGCTGGACACGTGACTATGCCTATGCGCCTGCATCATACTCCCCCGCTTGAAAGGGAACTCGTCCTCGAGAGATAGTCTTGATAAACGCTGTAAAAATCAGGATCAAGATGTTGTAACATTGTATCAGAGATCCAAGCGCCTTCCTCAATAGGACGTTGCCACCATTTGACAAAATAACGGTTCGGAGGACCAGAACGACCAGATGTGGAGCGAGAGTCAATAACTCCTTCAATGCGAGAAGAATCCGGAGGAGCGTGAGAGGAGGGAAGCGGAATAAGCGGAACATGGTCTCCACGATAAGGGCTGAGATTTGCAACATTGAAGGTCTTATGCAAACGAAACTCAGGTGGTAAATCCAACTCATATGCGTTGTCACCACAGCAACGGGTGATCGGAAAAGGACCATACTTCCGCATCATCAATTTGTGAGGAACACCAGGACGTTGTTCCTTTCGTAAATAAAGCATGACGAGATCACCAACCTGGAAAACCACCTCTCGACGATGAGCATCCACACCGGACTTGTACTTGGCATAAGACGATTCGAGGCGTTTTTTCACATCGTCATAAATTCCTGCAAAACGTAAGGCAAAGTCTTCTGCAAAAGGGCTGGTCGGAGACTGAGGAGGTATAGGTGCTAGGTCCAGAGGCAACGTTGGAGAGAACCCATGCACAATCTGGAATGGAGATTTTCCAGTGGAACGATTCACTGCATTATTATATGCAAACTCGGCCTGGACAACAACAAAATCCCAATCTTTTGGATTTTCACCTGCTAAACATCGTAGAAGATCACCCAAAGTCCGATTAACCACTTCTGTTTGTCCATCGGTTTGAGGGTGGAATGCAGTAGAAAATTTCAGCTTACACTTCAACAAACCCCACAAAGTCCGCCAAAAATGTCCTGTGAAACGAACATCTCTGTCCGACACAATTGATTTGGGAACGCCATGCAGCCTAACAATCTCACGGAAATACAGCTTAGCTACCAGAGCAGCATCTGTTGTGCGGCGACAAGGAAGAAAGTGCGCCATTTTGGAAAACCTATCCACAACCACCAAAATGGAATCGTGTCCTTTAGGCGAGCGTGGCAAACCTAAGACAAAATCCATAGATACATCCGACCAGGGTCTCTCTGGAATTGGCAGCGGTTTATATAACCCCGCATTAGTTTTCTTTCCTTTAGCAGTCTGGCATGTATAACAACTGCTGATGAAAATATTTGTGTCTCGGCGCATGCTAGGCCAATAGAACCGCTCTCTCAAGGCTGCCAAAGTACGGACAACTCCACAATGTCCTGCAAGACCTCCTGAATGAAGTTCAGAAATTAACCACTCCCGAATGGAGGATTCTGGGATACACAAAGCTGCTCCTCGAAATAAAAATCCATCTTGCAATAAATAATCACCTGTGATTCCTTGATTGTCAAGACAATCCTTATAAATTTTCCCAAAATAAGGGTCCACTGGGTAGAGATCTTTTACCTCATCAAAGCCAAAAAGAGAAGTTCGAAGAGCAACCAATTGATGGGCTCTTCGACTGAGAGCGTCTGCAACTTTATTTTCTGTCCCTGGTTGGTGCTGCAAGTGGAATGTATAGCCCTGTAAAAAGTTGATCCACTTTGCTTGTCTGTTATCGACCTTGGCCTGGCTATTCATGAATCGTAAGGCGTCATGGTCTGATTTGATAATGAACGCATTGTGAAGAAGATAATGTCGCCAATGCTTCAAAGCTTGTACCACTGCAAATAGTTCCAGTTCATATGTTGAATACCGTAGCTGTGCCCCTGTCAACTTTTGACTGAAAAATGCAACTGGTTTTCCATTCTGGCTGAGTACTGCCCCCAACCCTGTTTTACATGCATCACAAGCTACTTCAAAAGGTTGATCAAAGTCAGGAATGGCCAAAACTGGAGCCTCTGTCATCTTAACTTTAATAAGTTGAAATGCCTCTTCGGCCTCTGTAGTCCATTCGAAAGGGGTATCTCCCATCAAGGCCGTGATGGGAGTCATAATGGTACTAAATCCCTGTATAAACCTGCGATAAAAACTAGCCAAACCATGAAAACTACGTACCTGAGTAGTACTGGTTGGTGTTGGCCAATTAACGATTGCTTGGATTTTGCTACTATCAACTCTAATCCCATCAGCAGAAACAACATATCCCAAAAATGTCACGGAAGACAGCATAAAAGAGCACTTCTTTAGCTGTAAATTCAGTTTAGCCTTTCTCAGGGCTTCAAACACTTTTCTAACATGTTGTAAGTGTTCTTCCTCACTCTTACTATAAATCAAAATGTCATCAAAATATACTACAACAAAATCATTCAAAAACGGTTTCAATACCTGATTCATCAATCTCATAAAGGTGGAAGGAGCATTAGAAAGCCCAAATGGCATAACCAACCATTCGTAAAGTCCCTCTTTCGTTTTAAAAGCCGTCTTCCACTCATCTCCAGGTCTGATGCGAATTTGATGATATCCACTACGTAGATCAAGTTTGGAAAAAACGCGGGCTCCGTGTAAGGAATCTAGCATGTCTTCAAGTCGTGGAATTGGGAACCGATATTTAACCGTTATTTTGTTGATTGCTCGACTATCAACACACATCCGCCAACTCCCATCTTTTTTTGGAGTTAGTAACGCGGGAACAGCACAAGGCGACATGCTTTCTCGCAAAAATCCCTTGTTGCAGAGTTCAGTTACCTGCCTTTGTAACTCGGCATGCTCTGCAGGTGGCATCCTATAATGAGGCAAATTTGGGAGAGAAGCTCCCGGGACAAAATCAATTGCGTGTTGAATGTCACGCATCGGAGGGAGTTTTCCCTCTTCCTGCTCCAAGCAAATATCCTCAAAACTGTCCAACAACGACTTGATCGCTTGTGGGACTGGTGTCGGATCTACCGAAAAGGTATCCACAACAGCAAAAAAAACTCCACAATCTTCGCTTTCCGTTAAGAATGATTCGTGAGTCACTAACTTTGCTGTTTTAACAGGTGAAGGTGAAGGAAAATTAATTCGCAAAGGTTGTAATTTAATCTTCTCACCTTTGTATTTAAACAAATATTCATTGTTCCTACCATCATGCCAGCTACTATGATCGAACTGCCAGGGTCTGCCCAATAACAAATGGCAGACATCCATCGGCACAACTGTACACCAAACTTCATCCGTGTATTTCCCAATGGTAAAAGGAACCAAACACTTCTTATTGGGCCTAATCGAGCCTCCTTTCGTCAACCATTGAATCCTACAAGATTCAGTTAAAGGTTCAACTGTTAACCCTAGTTTTTCCACCATCTCTTGCGCCACCAAGTTGTCACTTGAACCTCCATCAATAATGACAGAACACAATTTTCCTTTAGAGATGCAACGAGTACGAAAAATACTGTTTCTTAACCAGATTTTTTGATCATTTATTGTTTCTTGGTTGAGTAAAACATACCTTCTCTCCTTCTCCTCACAACTAGAGGCTGAAAATTCTTCTTCCGGGGTTTCGTTTGCCCTAATAAAGACTTCCCTTCTGCTGTACGTCGCAGAAACTAGGGTTTGTTGAACCCTTTCAATATCGTTAGGGTTTTTAATCCCTAAAACTCGCTGTCTTGTGCTGGTGCTGTTCGTCGCACTTCTTCTTCTGTTGTTCAACCCTTTTCTTGCGTTAGGGTTTCCATTCAATCGATCTCCATCGATTTCTCCTAATTCAACCATCGATCTTCTTCAAATCCCGGAGCCAACCTGGCTCTGATACCAAAATTGATGTAAATAATATTTGCGGAAGCGTAAAAACTCTCTTAACTCAACATGATTTCTACTAATCAAAATATATATTCAATATAATCTGCCTTACAATAAGGGGCAGCAGCCATTATTTATAGGCTATAATGTCTTGCCAATCAAGTAAACTCTAAAAGGAATCCTAAACCTAAAAGGAAGCAAATAACACCTCCTAATAAAATAAGAAACTAAATAAAAGAGACCTAATTTAATTAGAAAGTAAATATTAAACTAACTAAAACTAGAAATCCTAAAAATAAAAGAGATAAAATAGGAAATAAAGAGGAACGTGTGCTGGACACGTGACTATGCCTATGCACCTGCATCAAAAACAAACAGTATGAAGTCTATAGAAATACTCAAATGTCAAATGTCAAATGTCATTCGACAATAAAAAAACGTGACTTTTCCTAAAAAAAATAAAATTGGACACATCATCATAGACTTTGGTCAAATGTCACTTACCACCAGTTTATATGAGTTGAAACTTGAAAGAAGTTCTAAACTTTTAAAAAAACCCTTAAAAAACTTAAAACTGAGAAACACCTTCATTAATAGTCTTATCTATATCTATTTGTGCCATTCAGATGAATGATCAGACCATTAAAGAAAAAAGAAGAGAAAAGAAAGTTTGTGTCTCCCATTTGTTCTGCATATGTTTGTTTCTTTCCTCTCTAATAAAATACATCTCATGCTCTCTTTCCACTCCTCTATCCTTTTTTATAAGCAGTCCTTACACAACTTTTTTCTGTTTCCTTTTTTTTTTTTTTCCTCTTGCGTGATATTCAGCTGCCAATGATTGTTGTGTTCATCAAAGAAAGACCGCTTACATTGCTTCCTCTTCACTACTCTTCTTATGTTTTTTCTCTTAAATTGTTTGCGGTTGAGATGTAGAGGAATCAATTTTGAGAAGCAAAAAAGGACACAAATCATTACCATGACACCTCAAAAAAAAAAAAATTTACCATGAGATATTTCTGTCGAAAGAGTTTTTGATCTCCAATGTGTTCAAAGAAAAAAAAAAACTTGAGTTAGGATTGGTTGTGGAAAATGACAACAAATAAAAACACATTGGAGACTTGTAATAGAGGGAGGGAGCGAGAGCTTGGTTTCTGTTTTGTAGAAGTTTCTAGAGGGAGTTCTGGAAAAATGGAGAAAATAAAAGAAAAGAAAAAGAGAGAATGCATCTATACAACAAAAGTAAAAATTATGCACTTCTTTATCTCTTTAATGCATAAAGAGGAAAAGGAACCAGGGGCGGATCCAGGATTCTAAGGTAAGAGGGGCCAAAGTATAAAACATCTATTATTTTGAAGGACCACTATGGAAAAATAGGATTTTTTGAAGGGGCCGAGTGCAAAATTTGTACTTCATATGTCAAATTTTCTTAGCTTTACAGTAGAATGCATAGTGTAATGCATTGATCTGGGGTGCCATCACCCTCAGGTCTCAACTCTCGACGTGGCTTCGCCACTGAAAGGAACACAGAGAAATCAACAAAAGAGTTTCAAAGGAAAAAGAAAAAATTCCCAATGAAATGAACTATAAAGAAAAAGTAGAGTACCATTTCTTTATCTCTTGAAGCCACCTTTCTTCCTCCTCCTAGTTCTTCTAGCTTTCGAACCTCTCAAAGGAGACCATGAAGAGGTGTTGTCTGTAGTCTGAAAAGAAGTGTTCCCGGCAATTTCTTCCACATGTGCATTTAGGCATAAGTTAAATGGCTCAATCTATGTGCTTGCGTTTCTTCTAATAATTCTTTGTTTCCCAATTGTTTGGAATTGGTCAAATGCCGGGTCTAGTGCTAGCAGTATAGATTCTTATTAATCTTAGACATGCTCTATATGGCTTCATGGATTTGGCTTGCTACTGTTTTGGCCTGAAAAATTTGTTACATGTTACCTGAAATAATGATGGGAACGATATCTGCAATATTAACTGTTTCAGTTTGTTACTGCAGGTGGGCATTTGTCAGAAGTGTGGTGTCACAGGCTATGCTGAGCTCTTAATTTACTGCAACCTTTGTCAGGTTTCTGCCGAGCACAGGTACGTTGAGCTACAGACCCCTTCGTTTCATGGTGCTAGAAGTTTTCTAACACATCTTTTTGTTTAAAATGTCTATGCTGGGAATAGAGTGTTAATTTCTGCTACTTTTTTTTTTTTTTTCTTCACAGCTATTGTTTAAATAAAATACCCGAATTTAGTGACGAGGAGGTCATATGGTCATGTGAGGAATGTGTACCAATAGATTCTCTCAAAAAGCTTAGTTTGCAACCAACTGGAAAAGTCAAACAGCCGCAAGAAAATCCCAGTTTTGATGATGATGCTTCAAAGAAGATTTTATCAAATCCATCCTTGGAATGCCACCACCATACTTATGGACTTCCAATCATTGACCCTGTTTGGAGGTATGATTACTCTGTAATTTTCTCTCTTTTTCTTGTTTTTTTGTTCATATGGTTCAATTGCAGCTTGGGCTTTTGAGGACCCTTAGGCTAAACATGTTAACCTAACATACTTGTAGTGGATTAGTGGTAGGTGTTTTATTACTACTACTACTGCTCTACTTTTTAATATTTGTGCTTTTAACAATTTGCCAAATTTGTTTTACTTTGAAAGTATTATTCGACATCTACTAATTTTGTAGTTCTATAGGGGATGCTTTGACATAAGTAATGAAAAGTATGGTACAATAGTGGCCCATATATCAAGTAAAGCATGCTTAAAAGTGTGGGAGGGGGCTAATGCGATGCCTCCATTGCTCTGTCTGGAACTGCTATCAAGGAGTGATGTATGGCCCAAAAGATTTAATATATCAGCACCCACAGATGACAGTATTGCTCTTTATTTCTTTGTAGAAGAAAAAGAAAGGTGTCTTCTTGTTTGTCTTAACATCTTTACATGATCTTTTTGTTTGTGTTTTTCAAACTTTCTTCCTTGTTGACATATAAATTGTTCAGGGATTGTAAAATTATCGATGATCTGGTGCATGAGATGATTGATCTGGACCTTGCACTGAAAGCTGTGTTTGATAACGCAGAGCTCCTTATTTTTCCTTCAGATCAGTTGCCAAAGCTGTACTGGAGTAAGCTCAAAAATCTTGAATTGGACAATATAGCCTAATTAATCCTTGTACTGAGATTTTAAGCAGTACAACGCTTCACCTCTCAACGAGTTCTACTAAATCTTTTGCAGGATTTCGTGGGAAATATTATCTTTGGGGAGTATTTAAGGGAAAGCCGGTTTCAATTTCCTCCTCTTAGTCCTTTAAGTACTAGTAGGTTCTATAGGTCTGTTTCAGCAAGTGCTCCTTTGCATCCAATTGCTATAGTTTGTTACCCAGAATTTGTATTTCTCAGTCTTCCCTACAATTTTTCCCTGACTATGCTGCAAAATCAGGTGATCATGAATGGAGCTGCAAACGCAAAGCTTTCATGTGGAAGAGGAAGAAAGGATTTCGGGTTGCAATTTGAATTTCTCATACTTTCATGAAACTGTGTCTGGAGCTGTTTCCGTTGGAGGTGGAGGATATTTCTATTGTGTTGAAATAGGAAGTGGTAAACTAACCTTGGATGAAACTTGGTCATGTAATGGGAGTGATAAGCCAGTCTAGGAATCTTGGTGGGTGTAATGTTGCGTATACAAGTTCCATATTCTGGATTTAGAAAACTTGTCCTCTCTCTTCAATTTGTGAATTTCTGGGGTTTAACTCATTGATGGAAGGTGTTGGGTGGCCGAGGGATGGTGTACGAAAGTGTAGTAAATCAGACATTTTCTTGTAGTTAGGAGATCTTAGGTGTTTAGTTTTCTTTTCCTTTTTTTATTTTTTGGTCCTTTGTCTTCATATTCAGTTTATAGAAAAGAGAAGAAGTGATATCGCTGTTGGTGATGAAATGTTTGTGATTTCTAAACCTCTGTATATTTTTCCCTTTGTGATCTCCAATGTCTTGTGCATTACTCATATCCGTGTCTCAAGTAAAATTTGGATAGAATGTGCAAATCAAAGTAGACCAGCTTCTGTAATCTTTTCCATCGCATGGCTTCAGAAAATGCAATATGTGAGTCACCGGACATCAAAATCTGCTATTGTTCACTTAATTGCACAGTCATGAATATAGCACCAACTGCAGAATGCACGTTCTTCCTAAGAACCGTTAATTTTGTATTTGACATTTGAACTTGCAAGCCAAAAAGGGAAGTCACATAGCATTGACGTTGAGATCATTGGATCAGTTCATAGTCAACCAATTGGAGATCTCTGATCAAGAGATTCAGTTTTATGGACCATAGATCTTTATTATCGCCATAGCTTTGGTCAGTGACCTTTTTCAACATTTGGCTGATAGTCGCGATCTAGAGGTTGTACAGCTGTTTTAAACTATTGGAGCATTAATCTGACTCTTTCATCTTGTGTTGGATGTGGATTCTTGAGCTAAAGGTTGGATACTTGGAGTTGACGTTCTGTAGGATTAATTCAAGCTCTTCCCTTTATGTTTCGATTTGATCTGTAAGTTTGTTTCAGTATATATGTCGAAACGTTTGTTACCAGTTACCACCCCATGTTTCATGGATTCTGGGCCAATAGTTCCATATCTTTTTCTTTTCCTTCCTTGAAGGATGTTGGTTAACATTTAGTTAATGATTTTCTGTCATTTCTATTTGACATTTTCTATGCAGTGGTCATAGCATAAGATGTATGACACCATCATAAGGGATGACACTACAGTGTCTCTTTTTAACTACATGACAATCTTTATCAGATTTTGCTTACTTTATTTTAATTTTATTTGAGTTCATGTGGTCCCATATTGAGGATTCATAGAATTAGATTCTTTGTATGTTCTCACCTTTGTCGTTCATATTGATTCCTGTCAACATGCATATATCAGGTATGAACTCACACATTATTCATAAATTTCTTAGTCATCTGCTGAACTTGTGAGTATTAAGGTGGCATCTGAATGAGCATACGCCACGGATTCCTATGAAATCTTCCACGCCCCAACGAAGGATCTCGCTTTCATCTCAAATATTGCAGGTAGAGAGCATTTGGAGAAGAATAGAAATATTTTTTTTAGAAGATGGGGGGTTCTAAATACATTCTGTGCTGCAAATCTGTGGTTGAGTTGTTTTGCATAACCTGTTGCATATTTTACCATGTACTTTTGATGATCATCAAGTATTTGCTAGAAATAGAACTTGTGACACTACCAAAGGTCCCCATGAGTCTGTGACGCTGTGCTACTTCAAACGTAAGTAAACTGAAGTATAGTCAGCACCACCAAGCTTTCAGCCAGTGATTGAGTCATGCAGCGAAGGGTGGTGTTAGTTTTCTTCATTATTTTTTGGGATGGTTTTTGTTGTTTATTAGCAGAGTAGTTGTACTGATCGGGTTTCAGGTGTTGGTATTTCCTGTATCCTCTAATTTTTCTTACCTTTATAAAAAACCCTAAGTCTTGGCCTCATAAGCCCTCACCCAAATGCTGCATCACCCCTATGTGCTGCATCCCCTACTCGTGTTATGTTGCCTTTTACATTATCTAGTATGAACATGAATCTCTTGCTCGTATTGGAGAACTTGTTATATTCAAGCAAAAACTCTTTCTATTTAAAAAAAATAAAGAAATTTTTGTTCAGGTTAAATTTTAATTTTTAATTTTTTTTTTTCATGTTGTTCCCATGTCAATTTAGACATTTTTACAATCTAGATAGGTTACTTATGATAATGTGGTTACATTTGTGTTTCTTAGTGTGCAGAATCATTTGGAGAAAAGTCAACTCCTGCGTATAGCCATGATTGGTGCAGAACCAGTTGCGTTGGATGGTGAAGAATCACCAACCTCTATTTTCGAACAGCTGGGTAAGGCATTCATTGAACTGGAAGCTAACAGTGGTGCTTCTGAAAACATGGTTCTGTTGAAGGAAATTGAAGAATACTTTGACAACCTTGAGAGATGGTTGAACAAGGGATTCAATGATTTAGAGGAGAAGGAGAAGGCATTTGTGGAGAAGAAATCTGAGATACGTGCACTGGTTGCTGAGCGAGAGGCAGCTGTTGCTGCTAAAGAACAAGCTCTTGTTGATCGGGTTCAGGAGCTAAAAGATACTGCTGTTGCTGCTATTATGGAGACACGGGAAAAATCAGGCAAACATGCCGTAGCTGTTGATTTTCATGTTGCTGCTAAAGAACAAGCTCTAGTTGATCGGGTTCGGGAGCTAAAAGATACCGCTGCTGTTGCTATTATGGAGGCACGGGATAAATCAGGCAAACATACTGTAGCTGTTGATTTTCAGCCACGTCGAGAGCTGACGCGATTTTGCAGACAGATGGATGCAAAGGGGCTTTTGAATTATATTATGGAGAAGCGGAAAAATATTGTTGCTATACGTGAGGAAATTCCTGTTGCACTTAAAAGTGCAACTGAACCGGCCCGTTTAGTACTGGATTCGCTGGAAGGGTTTTACCCTCCTGATCAAACTACTAATGGTAACAAGAGAGATGCAGCATCTCTCTTGTGCATGCGCAAATCATGTGTAATGTTGATGGAATCTGTGGCCCCATTGTTGGTAGGTGCTGATGACCCTCTGAACCCTGAAACCAAGCAACAAGCCAAGGCAATTGCTGACAAATGGAAACCTAGGTTGGACGTTGATGCTGCCAATGGAAATTCTTCTTTGGAAGCAGAGGCATTTTTGCAGCTCCTCGCAACATTTAGAATTACTTCGGAGTTTGATGAAGAAGAACTTTGTGAGCTTGTTCTCGCTGTTGCCCATCGCTGGCAGGCACCTGACCTCTGCCGTTCTCTTGGCCTAACCCACAAAATGCCAGGTTGGTGATCTGTCAACTAATGGACTGCAATGGTATTCTTATGTAGGTTGTCCTGTTCATGATATGCCTCTAGGACATGGTATAGTTCAATCTTGTTCAAGGGAGTATGATAATGAGAGACATGAAGAGAGAGCTAGTGGATAATGGACCCACTTAGAAAGTTGGAATTCTTTTTTTCTTAGCTTGCTAGTCACTCTGATCCTCATCCTCCATGCTTTTTGCAGTTGTCGTTGAAAAGTTGATCAACAGCAGGAGAGAAATTGATGCCGTCCATTTTGTGCAAGCCTTCAAGCTCACTGAAAACTTCCCCCCTGTGCCTCTTTTAAAGGCATATTTGAAGGACTTGAGGAGAAATTTACTAAGAAAGCTTAGGAATGCAAGAGAAGCTGTTGGTGTCCAGGTCTTGTCCATCTACCACCATTACAAGAACTAAGCCAAATTCACTTTTTTTCTTTTCTGTTTTATAAAAATTGATCTTTCCTGTATCTGTGCATTTCAGGACGATGCAAATGCACAGGAGCTTGCTGCACTGAAGGATGTGATAAGGTGTGTTGAAGCACACAAGCTTCAAGCGGATTATCCACTTGATCCACTTCAAAAACGAGTTGCTCAGCTGGAGAAGTCAAAATCTAATAAGAAGAAGAGGATGGGAGAAGTATTGGTGAAGCATCAGCAACCAAAGAGGGCTCGGGCAAATGGAGGAAGACACCATGGGCCTTGGGTGCCTGTAGATTTACAGCTGCAGCCCCCACCAATCTATCACGATAGGTGGTCTTTACATGGGAGCTGCAGAGAGGAGGTATCGTCCTCATACCAGCCTTCCTACTTTTGATATCAATTGCCTAATCAAGCTCTGTTGGTTGAATTTTGAATCTGCACTTACGTAAGTTCCTCTTACTCCGCTTTGGTTTTCAGTAGAATCAAAATAAGGAAACTTCAATTGCACCCACTTTTTCTTATTGACACCTCACAATGAGTCTCACATGGATATGATCCAAAGGCTGATTTTATTTTATATTTTTATTATTATTATTTTTCGTATCATCATGCAGATCATCCTCACGAGAAACCATATTGTTCTAAAATATTTAACCCCCTTAAAACATTTTTTAAAAGTAAAAATCTTATAATTTGTATCAACTTTTGGTTAAAAGTATCAGAACGATCAGATTGTGAGGCTTAGGATGATATACATAGGGAGGAGATCATCTTCAACAAGATAATCTCCATTTGGGCCCTCACAGCCAGTGTAAACAAGGTGTAAGAATAAGCGGGGCACAAGTGAAGTTTCCCATAAAAATATACCATTTTAATTTCCTGCTGGGCATAGTACATTATTGTACCATGTACTGGTTTACACTGATTGCATACACGATTAGCTTGGTTGTTTATTCTTCTAAACAGGAAGAGCCTTTCAACTGTGCAGGAATCTAATCATATGTGCAGTGGTGGATGATACATGATCAGATCAGAGGGGACAGTGGAGATCATACCATTTTCCATGTGCCGGCCTGATGCATAGTAGGTTGCTCTTTCTTTTGAAGTGGTGGTGCGTGTTATCTTTTCTTCTCTTTGTCTTTCGTTTTAAACATTGGCATTATAACCAGTGGGGGTTGCGCGTGCATTCTGCATGTGCAATTAAATTTTGAAACGACTGCGTTCCATGAAGTCATGTTCATGATGTACAGATTAGGTTGCTTTTTTTACAGAAAATGTACATACATATTAGATAGCTTCAAGTTGCTCAGTCAAAGCGGGGAAAGTTATTTAAACAGGCAGAAGGGTTTTTTTTCTTTTTTTCTTTTGAATTGTTCTGTCGTGCGGTTCTTGTAGATTGGGGAAGAAACCATGACATCCAACAAAGTTAACGTTCATGGAACTATACACTAGTGTAGATTTTTGTTGGCAATTATATTTATGGCAAAAGTACAGTCCACAAGGGGTGTGGTTTTATTCAGATTGGGGTTAAAAAAGTTGTCGGTTTCATACAGTTGGCGATACAAATTAGTTTGTCGGTAATGTAGAGCTGACAGTACAATCACAAAGTGGCTTGTCAGATTTATATAGCTACCATGCCATTTAATAATATTTGTCTATGATATATAATTATGGTGATTTGGTAAAAAGTTGTGCTGGTGTATCCGCAGCCAAAAATTGTGCTAATAAACTTCGACTTTTGATAAATCAACACAACTTTTTCCTGGATCAATCCACACGGTTCCATACAATTGATCTAAGTGACCAGAGCATGGAAAGGGAGCGACGGAGCAGCCAATTAAAAAGTGTTCTTAGTTACAAGATGCTTTTGGAGTGAGAGGTTCGGAGTGGGAACGCGAAGTTTCGGAGCGGGAGAGTCATCCTTATACCAAGGTTCCAGTTACTAAGCAACTAACAATACAAAATGCTTGGTTATGTAGTGTCGACAACACAGTTACAAAATGGTTTGTTGGGTTTATTATTGTTTATATAACCAACATGCCATTTTATAAAATTTGTAAGGGGCTGATATTAAGACCTACAAAATGTATGGAGGGATTACTAAAAAAAAATGGGCTTTAAGCTCGGTGTATTTGTTAGAGGGGTCTCCTCTTCAAATAATTACACCCCACCAAAAAAGTGCACCCTACCACCAACACCATCACCACCACTGACCATGCCACCACTTCTACCACGCAAAAGAGAGGAGAGAGAGAAAACAAAGAGACCTGAAAAAGAAAAACTCGACCATTGGTCGTCGAATCTGTTCTTCATCTTCTTGAGTCTTGATTTTTTTTTCCCCCAAATCTAGGGTTTGTTGGTGGAGGAGTTGTTGGTGGTGATTGTGGGATTTCTTATATATATATATAAAATAAAGGAAGACAGGGTATAAGTTGGCTGATTAGGACAAATAATGGGTGGGTCAAGATAACCCCGTCCTCCTTTACAACCTTTACAAAGGGTGGGTCAACATAACCCCATCCTCCTTTACAACCTTTATAAAGGGTGGGTCAACAGAACCCCTTAATATTAAATGACCAAAATAACCTTATTTCTTTTTTGATATTCCACCAATACCCTTATTTATTATATTAAATGACCAAAATAACCTTATTTTTGTTTGATATTCCAACAATACCCTTATACCCTTTAATAACTTTATTATATAAATTACCAAAATAATCTTATTTTCTTTTTTAATACCTTTATACCCTTTAACAACTTGATTATATAAATGACCAAAATAACCTCATATTCTTTTACGAAATATCGGATGTGTCATGTGGCCATAGTTATTTATTTACACTTGACGGTGGAGTCGCGTGGAGTGGATCCGGTGGTGGTAGTGGTGGTTGTGTTGGTGGTGTGGTGGTGGTGCGGATGCGCACGAAATGCGCATGGTGGCAAACGCGCGCGTCGGAAGAATGGACACTTAATTTTCACGAGCTAAATGATTGGAATACCTTTTTTTACGAGCAATTGAGTCGTGCTGTAGGCACGACGATATTGCTAGTCTATATAATAAAGGATCACGGTACACAAGTTGTGCTAACTAGGACAAAGGGGGTGGGTGACCGTTACGCCCCACCCTAAAAATTTTTTTGATGGTGGGTCGACATAACCCCACACCCTAAATTACTAAAATAATCTTATATTTTTTACGAAATACTGGATGTGTCCCATTCACTTTTACAAATCACCAAAATAACCTTATTTTCTTTTTTAATACCTTTATACCCTTTAACAACTTTATTTATTATATAAATGACCAAAATAACCTTATATTCTTTTACAAAATACTGGATGTGTCCCATGACCATAGTTATTTATTTACACCTAATTTACACTTGACGGTGGAGTCACGTGTAGTGGATCCAAGGGCGCGTTTGTAGGTGCGCGCGAAGTGCGCATGGGGGGCAACGCGCGTAGCGCGCATGGACATTCAACCCACGCGCGCGAAGCACGTGTGGGGAGAATGGACAATTAATTTCCACGAACTAAATGACTAGAATACCCTTTTTACGAGCAATTGAGCCGTGCCGTAGGCACGGCGATATTGCTAGTATATAATAAAGGAGAAGGGTATGTTGGCTGACTAGGACAAACATAAGTAAGTGGGTCAACGTAACCCACACCCTTAGGCGTGAACAAAACCCGCTCTCTGGGGCGTGGGTTAAAATGACCCCCTTAATTTTAAATGACCAAAATAACCTTATTTCTTTTTTGATATTCCACCAATACCCTTATTTATTATATAAATGACCAAAATAACCTAATTTTCCTTGGGTAAAGGATAAGTTTGCCCTTATTCTTTCTCTTATACTCTTAATACCCTTGAAGCCATAGTATATGAGCAAAATAACCTTATGTTCTTTTACGAAATATCGGATGTATTCCATGGCCATAGTTATTTATTTACACCCAATTTACACTTGACGGTGGAGTCGCGCGGAGTGGATCCGGTGGTGATAGTAGTGATGGTGGTGGTGGGGATGCGCGCAAAGCGTATGTGGGGAGAATAGACAACCCTAATTACGAGCTATTGAGTCGTGCCGTAGGCACGACGATATATATATATGGTATGTTTGGATGCAGAATTTTAAAGAGGGGATTCAGTGGGGACCAGAGATTCACTAGAATTCTAGTTTCCCTGGTCTGTTTGGCTGCCATGAATCCCTGGAAACATATTTTCCAGGGAAATATGATTTCTAGGAAATACCCTATTTTAAATCCCACCTCCCCACCTAAAATTTGATGGGAAACTTCCTAAGGGATTCACTCTAAATCCACCCCAATCCCTAAATAAAATCAACCCAAATTAAAATCGAGATTCCTAGATAAAAACTTTATCTCCTTTTTCTCGCTTCACTCTGTTAGTCTTCCTCCATTAATGGCAAGGGATCTCAAGTTTGATTGACTCCATTAACGGCGACTGGTTCTTAGGCTCCTCCCTCTACTAGGTTTGTCTCTCACTATTTCTCTCTCTCTCTCCCTCTCCCTCTCCCTCTTTCTCTCGTTCTTTTCAGCTCACGCCCTAGTTAGGGTTTTTTTTTTGCCCTCTAAAATCCTTTAATGCTCACCATCGCTGTGATCAAGTTCATTTTTTTAGTTTTTTTTGTTTTAGATCGTATTTATTACGGTTTTCTGAGTTTTAGGTTGTTTTTTTGTTTTAGATCTTCGAACTCCATTAATGGCCGCCCCAAGCTCCTCTTGAGCTCTGTTCTTCAACAAACTCCACCATTTTGCCACTTGAATCAAAGGTATTCTTCTTTCTTCCATGGTGAAAAAAACCCAATAATGGTCTGATTTTTACTGTTTATATCTTATCCTCATATTTATAGAAACGTTGCCACAAATATGTTATATGCTTGTAATTACTGAAGTTAAAATTATTTATCACTTTAATCTTTCACAATTGTGTTCTTATGTATTTTTAATGACTCAATCAATATCAGGCAGATCAATTGGTTTTATTGGCCATACATGGATTGTAATTAATGAAGGTTGAAATAGAAAATGAAAGCACATGGATTGTAAGGGATGTGTTTGTCTCTGATCTCTTGGATTATGTCCCTCAAATTCCAAATTTAATAGTTGTTCTAGTTGATTTCCTTAAGACTGGATTGGGAGATAGACTAGTTGATTATCACTTTTCTATCCCTTCTTTTTTTTTTCCTTTCTTTTTGTTCTTTTTTTTGTAGTGGAGCCTAACTGACTACTAGTGCAGGGTCAATATTCATCCAGTACTAGCAATTCCACTTGTTTTGCTTTTTATGTGCTACCTATAATGTTCATCTATCCATCTATATATCAATAACATTCTTGTTTTGGTTGAAAATTTTGCCTAGGTTGTATCAATGAGTTGGTAAGAGTTGACAGAACTTTTGTTATTTAAAAAAAAATAAATTCAAGATTAAAATAATTTTATCTATGTTTTTAATTACATGGCATTTTTTTATATTTTTAAATTTGTTTTTTACATAGAGGGTACTTTTGAAATTTTTAAACAAAAATAATAATAAAATTATCCTTGGATCATATACACCGTGTAAGAATAAGTGGAACAGGAAAGCAAAAAGTACGTACGATAAAAAGTTTCAATTTTTTTTTTTATTTCTTCATTTTTTTTATTCACCAAACTCAATGCAGATTACACCTCAAAAAATTAAAATAACAAAATATAGATTTTCCTTGGATTTTAAATGGCAGCCAAACAAACCAAAGGATTCAAGCTTCCAAGGATTTATGAATCCATGGATTCTTTTATGGTTGCCTAACAAACCAAATGATTCATGTTTCTAAGGACTTATGTTTTTCTTGAGAAATATGAATCCTCCATCCAAACAGACCAATATATAATTTGGCAATGGGGCAATGGCGGCTTAGTAACCAGAAGGTATAGGTAGGGGTGGCAATGGGGCGGGGCGGGGTCAGATTTGCCTCACCCATCCCCGTCCCCATCACTATTCGGGGAGGGAGGCGGGGATATTGGATCCCCTATAGGGTCTGGGTTCCCTGCGGGTCCTATTTCTACCTCAAATCACATCCCTAGCAAAAAATTTAATAAAATTTACATTTAAAATAATATTTTTAAAGGTTAAAATTAATAAAATACAATGAATAATGTAAAAATAATTGAAATACATATAGGCCCTGCTTGGTATACAGGGAAAATTTGCTTCTGCAGTTATTCCTAGTCAAAAGCTGCTTGGTATGGTATTCCTCTGCTAGTTAGGATACCTATGGCCTTGTTTGTCCATGCAAACTACCACTACCACAACTGTGGTAATTTGCATTCTGTAAATTTTTCCTGCATACCAAGCAGGGCTATATACTCATATGATAAAAATAATTATACAGCATTATTTAAATAAATATATAGATAAAAACATGGACTTTTTTTTCCCAAAACCCCTTTTATAATTAATTATATACATTCACTAAACGGGGTGGGGATGGAGGCGGGGACGGGGTGGGGAATGTGATCCTCGTCCCCGGGCGGGGATGCAATTTTCTCTCCCACCCGCGTCCATTAGGGGTGGATCCTTACAGGGACCCTGACCCGTGGGAATTTCTGCCATCCCTAGGTATAGAGGTGACGCTCCTGCTTCGGAACCTCGCTCCCACTCCGAAGGAATTCTAGAACTAAGGATAGATTTTAATTGGCTCGCTCCAGCACTCTAGCTCTCGCTCCCGCTCCAGCTACTCAGGGTGGTGGTGGGGTGGGGCTGGTGGCGGTGAGGATGGTGATGGTGAGGATGGTGACAGTGGCTGTTGTTGCTACTGTTTTCTTTTTTTCTTTTTTTTCTTTTTTTTTTACTGTTTTTGGAGAGAAAAAGAGAGAAATTTGGTGATGAGGTGGTGGCGGGGTGGGGGTAGTGTTCGTGGAGGTGGGGATGGTGGTGGTGGTAGGGGCTGGATGTAAAACGGGGCGGGTTTAGAGAGAAATGGATTTAAACTTTAAAGACAAAGGGCTTATCCTGCCCTTTAGTTAAAAAGGGCTTTTTTTTTGCTAGGTATGTTAAAAAGGGCTTCCCCTCTATCCAAATTGGGTATGTTAGGGGTCCCTTTAACTTGGCAATCCCTCCATCCATATTGGAGGTCATAATATTAGTCCCCAATTTGTATTGCCATGTTCGACCAGGTATGATTGTCTTAATTTGTAGAAAAACAAGTGTTGATTTATCCGCGGCCTAAATCTAGGCATGACAAGCACGACATACCAAGCACTGGTAAACATCTACCATGACAAACATTTACTATGTTACCAGTAGGGCCTAATACGTAAATAATACAACATATTCACAATTCTTGAATTATCATTGTAACATAAGCTAGTACTGTAATAATGATGATTGATACGAACTAAAGAGAAAATGTTAAATTCATGTGTGGATTTTTTTTTTCCAGAACTAATTTCATATGTTAATAAGTCGTATGGAAAAGACTACTTTGCCTAATTGTAGACTTTCTGTACAACAACAACACATAGGCTCCCGGCATACATACATGGGTTTTGTTGACTTGAGTCATAAGGTCACATGTTAACGGTGGCGAAGCTAGAAATTTCTTTTAGGTGGGGCACTCGGAGAAACTAAGATTTTTTAAATCGGATTAAATAATAAAATTCTTAACTATTCATTTTGTCCTATATTTCTATAATAGAAATAATAATATTTGTTTATGAAAAATGTAAAAAAAGTCCCTAAAAAAAAGTCATTATGATTTTAATTCTTTTTTATAAATTTAGTCCTTAGTTTTGGACATAAAAGTCATAAAAGTAGGGACTAAATTTATAAAACAAAGATTAAAATTACAATGACTTTTTTTTCAGGGACTTTTTTTACAAAACCCCTAATGTTTAATTAGTAATGTATTTAAATTTTTATTAGATAAAAAATTAGATTACTTTCATTGAATTTTGGTGGGGCCATATGGAGATGATCCATAGGTATGTGGGGGTGATCTCCTCACCCTATAGATCATCCAAAAAAGAAAGCACTCTATTCTAAAAGACTAAAACGAATCATCACTCTAAACTGAAAAATATACAATAAAATTTAAATTTAAACTTAATTTGAATAATTTTTTTTAAAATAAAACTAAGTTTAAACATTAGTTTGTTAAAAAAATATGTAGGAATCCAATCAAAAGAACTAGGGCTGCACACGGTTCGGTTTGGTTGGATTTTTTGTCAAACCCATAGCCAAATCATTAATTAATTTAGGAGGACCAAAACTATACCAAACCATGATGGTTTTTTTTTTAGAACCAAAACCACACTATCGATTTTTTGGATTTTTTAGGTTTTTCAGTTTTTTCCAAATTTCGGATTTTTTAGGGGTTTTCAGTTTTTTTTAACGGAAAAATCATTCAAAACTAAAGTTTAACTAGATTAAAAAAAAAATTTAACATATGACATTTATCAATTGATCATTTAAACTTAAACTAAAACATGACATAATTAGAGCACTTACATTATAAAAAATTAAAGTTCGTTCAAACTTAAAAAATGAAAATCTGATAATAACCAAATATTTATTTAGATTTAAAACATGAAAAAAAATGTCCAAGTGTTCAACCATCTTAAGTAATTATTAATTCTCTCTCTTTTTTGTGAAAATTATTAAATTTAATATGAGAAGATCATCCTTACCAAAAATCATATCAATCAAAAATAATTATAAGGTAATTTATAGGCCATCCATTTTAATTATTACTTTTAAATTAAATTTTGAGAGAGTAAAAAATTTTGGTACGATAAGATTAGGGACGAAGTCATAAATTTTTTTAAGAAAAAAACCAAAAAGCACAAAAAATATCTTTGGTGTGCCTAAAAGCTTGTGGGGTACGTGTTAAGAAATGAGTTGGTCAAATTCTAATTTTACAAAAAACTAAGGCACAATATACTAAAATCTTAATACTTGATGGGGCACTCAATTTCCTCATAGGTATTAGATGTTGGAGTTCAAATTTTTTTTTGTGAGGAACACTCCCCAACAACGTGCAAGATAGCTCATCTCCGAATATGATTTTATTTTTTTTATGAAGATACATGGTAAAGTTTGTGAAGAGTTCATCTTCATATCTTAGATATCTCTATATGGATCCCAACATATTTTCCATAGCAATATAGTGGCAATTTTAATCATGGTATGTCCATAATTGAATTTTTTCACAATAAAAATAATAATTATACAAAATAATAAATATATTATAATCAAATTAATAAATATGTATAAATTTGAGGACACACATCACACATATGTATTGCCTCATATAGGATACAAATTGACATAGATACATTAACTTATGAAATAGAGATTATATTAAGAGAAAGGCTCCTTAATTCATATTTTCATAAGTTAGCATGCATATTTATACATAATAATGCATGTGTATACTATATAGGTATATGTGCGGATTTTTTTCTGATTTTTTTGGTTTGATCTTTCAATTCGGTGTTTTTGGTACGGTTTCAGTTTTTTTGGTTTTTTTAAAACATGAAACCAAAACCAGACCATAAATATCAATTTTTGCGGTTTTTCGAATTTTGGATTTTTTAGTTTTACAGTTTGTCGGTATTTTTTCGGTTCGGACCGGATTTAAAACTGTACCATGTGCAGCCCTAAAAAGAACTATCTCTTAACGGATAGGTACATAAAGATAGACTATCATCTATATATTTATTAGGGGTTTTGTAAAAAAAGTCCCTGAAAAAAAAGTCATTGTAATTTTAATTCTTATTTTATAAATTTAGTCCCTACTTTTATGACTTTTATGTCCAAAACTAATGACTAAATTTATAAAAAAGGATTAAAATCACAATGACTTTTTTTTAGGGACTTTTTTTTTACATTTTTCATATTTATTATAATTACTAATAAAAATCTATTTAGTAGAAATCTAAGTTACTTTGTTGGATATGAAGTTTTTGTTTGGGTCCTGGTTCTCAATACTTAGATCTCACCTACTATCGCTTCAAATAGTATTTGTTACTTGTTGTTTCATTTCTCTCTTATATGAATTTTTAAATATTTTGTTTGGGTTCTGTCCCAATCTATTTCTGCAATGCTCTAGTCTTCTTTGGAGCTAGTCTCTTTTTGTTTTTATTTAATACTGTTTTTTTTTGAAAAGTTAAGATCTCGAACTAAGCTGATCTTTTGTAGAGATCATATTACAAAAAATCAAATGATTTGAAAACTTAAAACATCATAAAATACTCCACAACTTTAACCTTATGGTGTTCCCTTAGGGCACACGCCTAAAACATCATAAAATACTCCACAACTTTAATCTTATCGTGTTCCCTTAGGGCACACGTTAACAGGACCCTCCATATATCAGGAGACTTGAAGAACCCTATGAGCAAACATTTGGACATTAAAGTGGTGTTTTATTTGTGATCGGGAGACAAATCATTGTTTTAGGAAACAAAGGGTACGCAAAATCTTGAAACAGTTGGGTTAGGTTGTTTAAAGAATTGAGTTTTCGGATACAATCCAGAAAACAACCCAACATCGGAAAACTAAAAAAAGTTGCCTCCAGTGTTCCAGTTGAAATATTGTACTGTTGGACATACATCCGACAATATATGATAGCTTATGGATATGTAGAATTGACTGACAATTTTATAAAATTTGTACTGTGTCAAAGTAATCCGCCAAAAATTGTGCAACTTTAGTAAAAAATTGTATGAATTTATCCTTGGCCTTAAGAAGTTGAAAATATGTTCATCTGGAACTATTCTAACTCCAAGAATCATGCATGTTCTAATTGTTTGCCCTGAAAAGAGTCCAGCTCCAGTTTGTTCTAAATTTTGGAACCAAATATTTTTTAGTACTCTTTCATAGATTGGTTTGATCATTAGTTTTAGCTAGTCGAAACCCTTGTTCGAGACAAAATTAACATCCTGAAAATTTGTTACCTGTTCCTCTGAACACAGGGAGACTCCTGATGCAATCTTAACCCTGCATCCAACATTCTCTTCTCTTATAATACCCAGCCGATTCGGGATAGATGGAAACCAATTCAGATTCCGGTTCCAATTTTAAGAACCATGCTATAAAAAACTTCTGCAAACAAGAATGAAATAATATAACAATCACACCGACGAGATTCTTACCATTAAGATCTTCATTTTGGTTGTTCGGCGAGCCCGCCCTATGGAGAATGTGGTCAGAAAATCTTCGTCTTCGATCTCTCTTCGCAACGCAATAAAGAAGAAGTTTAACAGCTTCTCTTGGCTCATGCGGTCATTGATTCAGTCAGGGGGGTCTGCGTTCACCATTAAGCCTACGCCTGTCCATTCCTTTCAAGCTTGATCCCGAATCCAAATCTAGTGATACTTGACTTATTATGACAGAAAAATTCTGGTTGTTGTACCAGATTCTTGCATGAGTAATGAATACACTAGAGACTGGAAATCACAAGAGGAAAAATATAAAGAGTTTTACATGTCTCTCTTCTCTTTTCTATTCTGGATATGAAAGAAAATGAAAACTGAACACCTAAAATCTTCTAAAACTATACCAAAATGTGTCCGATTTGCTATTTATATTACAATTCTGTGTACCCTCCTCCCTAAGCTACCCAAAACTTTCTATCATTGACTTAACCCCAGAATTCACAAATTTAAGAAACAGGACAAGCTTTTCAAAACCAAAAATGCCTAACTAGCTTATGCAAGATTTACTTACACCCACCAAGATTCCTAGACTGATTTATCACTTGCTGTACATGATGTATAAGTTCTAATTCAAAGTTCAATTGACCACTTTATGAAAGAATGAGAAATCCAAATGCAACCCGAAATCCTTTCTTACTCTTCTGCATGTAAGCTTTGCTTTTTCAACTCCCATTCATGATCACCTGATTTTGCCACATACTCTGGGGGAAAAGTTGAGGAAAAAAGTGAGAAAATACAAATTATGGGCAACAAACTAAAGAATTTAGTTGCGAAGGAGCAGTTGGTGACTCAAACCTATATGAACCACTAGTGGCTTAAAGGGCTAAGAGGAGGTAACTGAAACCGGCTTTCCTTTATATACTCCCCAAAGATAATACTTCCCATGAAATCCTGCAAAACATTTAGTAGACTCATTGAAAGATTAGGACATTTACCATTGAAACTCTCAGTACAAATACTATTAGGTTATATTGTCCAATTCAGACTTTTCGAGCTTACTCCTGTATGGCTTTGGCAATTCATCAGAATGAAAGATAAGGAGCTCTGCATTACCAAGGACAGCTTTCAGTGCAAGGTCCAAATCAGTCATCTCAGTCACAAGCTCATCGAAAATTTTAGAATCCCTGAACAATTTAAAAATCAACAAAGAAGCTAGAGAAACACAAAAGGATGATGTAAATAAAATGAAGTTAAGACAAACAAAAAGACACCTTTCTACAAAGAAATAAAGAGCAATATTGCCAACGGTGGGTGCTGATATACTAAATCTCTTGGGCCATACATCACTCCTTGGTCGCAGTTCTAGATGGATCGATATAGGCATCGTAATTGCTGCCTCCCACACTTTGGAGCATGCTTTGCTTGATGTACGCAATTGCACCATACTCTTCATCACTTATCTTAAAGGATCCCCTATAATAGTACAAAATTAGCAGATGTTGGAGGCTACTTTAAAAGTAAAACAAAATTGGCAATTTGATAAAAACAAAAAGATAAAATAAAAACGCCTACTACTACAAGAACATTATGTAATATGTCAAGCCTAAGGGTCACCACAGGCCCAAGCCACAATTGCACCATATCAAATAAAAAAAACAAGAATAAAAGGAAAGAGAAAATTACAGAGCGACAATACCTCCAGACAGGATCTTTGACTGGAAGTCCATGAGTAGAATTACGACATTCCATGGACAGATTTGGCAAAATCCTCTTTGAAGCATCACCAACATTGGGATTTTCTCGAGGCTGTTTGTCTTTTCTTTGTTTTCGTTTTCGGACTGGTTGCAAACTAACCTTGTTGAGAGAAGCTGTCGGTACACAATCCTCACATGACCATATGACTTCGTCATCAATTTGTATCTTATCTAAACAATAGCTGGAAGAAAAGATAGCATAAATATAGACACTCCCTTTACAACAAAATATTGCCTGCATAGACATTCTAAACGCAGGGTACTAAGTATGATAAAACTTCTGACACCACAAAAGAAATGGGACTGCAGCTCAGCATACCGGTGTTCAGCGGAAACTTGACATAGATTGCAGTAAATTAATAGTTCCGCATAGCCTGTGACACCACACTTCCGACAAAAGGCCATCTGTAGTGACAAACTGAAACAGTTAACGTTGCAAGATCATGCCTATCGTAAATAATGGTATATAAAAACAACATTTTTAAATTGGCTTTTTCTACTTTGTTGCACATTTTTAAATCTGTGGAGGTTAGTGAATCCACTGTTTGGATGGGGATTTGAAGTCTTGGCAACTTGGCTTTAGAAGAAGTAGCAATGATTAGGAGGTTGATGTTGTGTCTGCATTGATTCAAGTTATTGAGAAGGTGAGTGTCTGTAGGGACAAGGTGGATGAGGGAGCCTACAAAGCAAGCTTTCTCTGTGAGCTCATGTTTTATTTCGAACTCCTTCCTTGTGCTGAATATTGGCCCTTCCTATGTCAATATGGAAATACACTCCTCCCTCTGAAGTCAGTTTTGTAGGGTGGGTGGCTGCGCTCTCTAAGTTTATGACGCTGGACGGTTTGATGAGGCATGGTTGGTCCCTCACCAACAGATGTGTTGTGTGTTTGTTGGATGCAGAGTTGTGTGACCATTTGTCCCTTCACCGCTCACTGTCTTCTGTTCCTTGGACATTCTGTTTGTGATCTCTTAACATTTGCTGGTGTTGCCAAAAGACAGTCATTGATATTCTGTTTCTTTTGGCCTTATTTAACCAAACCTTAGAGAGGGAGGAAGGTATGGGATGTTATTCCCCATGCCACACTACAGGGAGGATTTTTAATCAAGGGAGGGAGGGTTCAAATCTATGATGAATGGAAGGTTTGAATAAAATTTTGAATGTTCAAACAAATTTAAAATCCAAATGGTAGGATGGTTTCAAATTGGTTTCAATCTGTTCAAAAGAATGTAGACTTGTAGATAGAGTGTGCGAGAGACAGGTTGTTTGTAGTTGGTCAACCTGGCCTTCAACGGAGCTCATGTTGTGGCACCGTTTAACAGACAGCTTCTTCTATGGCTTCCCTTTGCATGTTTCTTCATCATCATCATCTCTATGTCTACATAGCTTTGGTCTACCCAATGACTGCCCGAGTGGAGGTGATAGGACCTTATTAGGACCAACCTGGTTATTATCATAAAAATTTCCATAAATCCTGATTTAAGGGGCTTCTTACATCTAATAACCTCTGAAATCAAAAGCATAAAAAACATACAACGAGTTTGGCTTCTTCTTTTTTACATTTCAAAATCTTGATGAAAATGGTATTTTTGATATTACCCTTCACCATGTTTTAATAAGTAATCTATAGTAATATTACTTACCAAAAATATAACAAAATTAAGTAACACTATTTATATACCACATTTCTCTCTCTCTCTCTCTCTCTTTTTTTTTTTCCTCTCGTTCTTGGAAAGAAAATTGAATAATGTAATATATAAATTAGCCATGGGCACATGCAGTGCACGACAATGACACTTGATCAGCATCGAAGTTTTTAAAAAATTCCTAGTTTTGAAGAATGACATGTACGTCGCAATGAAATTTTAGATTATAAGTTATAACCAAACAAATTGAACAATAGTACAATATAAACAAAGATATTGTTATTACAAGTAAAACCAAAAAATCCTATTCCATAAGATGGTGAAGATGAGTGTTTTCTCTCTTTTGATAAGAAACGGTGGATAGGTGGTTAAAAAAGAACATATGAGGTGTACCTAAAAATCAAATTTGCTAAAGATATTTCCTCGTTGCACACGTGATTTCTAAAACAACCCACTTAGAAGAAAAGGGGAATTTTACTTGCCCCCACCATTTTTGTTTAAACTTTAAACACCTACTTATTCTATTCACACCAACGGGGATGATCTCTTCATCGTAGGGATCATCCTCACGATAAATCAGATCGTTCTAAAACTTTTAACCCCTTAAAAAAATTGAAGCTAAGAACCATCCAATTTTACTATCAAATTTCAACCAACTTTCTATAGAGGTTAAAACTTATAAGATGGATCTGATTTTTTCTGAAGATGATTTACAGATTGTAACAAGAGGGTGTGTGTTTTGACTCTATTGAGAAGTCAAGGGTGCAGCGAGGTAACACCTTTTGTTAACGATTTAATCCAAAAATTAATGTAAGAATAATCATTATAGTTGAATAAAGCAAAATCAACAGGAGTAAAATAAGTAGCTAAACTGTAGTCATTTGCAGCTATCTATTGTAATATACTATAGGAGAAGCCTTGGATTAACAAAACCCTATCTCTTAGGTGTAAGTTAAAAAAAACCTACATTCAACTAGAAAATTGACTTCAATATACTATAGGAGAAGCCTTAGGTTAACAAAACCCTCTCTCTTAGGTGTAAGTTACTAATTAACTTTTGAAAATTAGTAACTATTTAGTAACTATTTGAGGGGTCAAATAGTTATCAATTTTTGATAAGTAATTTGAGGGGGTTAAAAATTTTAAAACAGATTGATTTTTTAATATGATGATATACATATTGAGAAGAACATCTCATAAAAAAATCAGCCCTTGGATGCATCGTATGTGGGCCCCATAGGAGGGGGCGTTATAAGGGGGCGTTCTAAGAGGGGGTGCAATAACCTCCCTCATAAACATATGACCCAATCTATTATACGTAAATTCAAATTCTAAAACAACTAAATTTTCTAATTATCTAATAAGAAAATTCAAAATTTTTTTTAAAGAAGCCCCCTGAGGCTAGTTTCAAAAACAAAAAAAGAAAAACTGACTTCAATGTCTAGGAGAAAAAAAAAAAGGAAACATGCTACATTGCAAGATTCAACCTGATTTACTTTTAATGGTGTATCTTCGTCCTCTCTAATTGAATTGGGGATACTTGCTCTTTCTGGAGGAAACTGCAAAGCTGCACAGACAAAAAAAAAAAACAAATCCCACCAAATGAGGAAATAAATCCACCCACAATATTTTACTTCCGAATCCATCCATCGGTCTCCTAACGTTCAAAGGCTTGTATATAATATCTGAATATGAATTTAATCAAGTGTGAAAGAGAGCCCAAAAACTAGACCAATAGAAGGAGATAAAAATGTTCAAAACCAAACCAAACCATAGATCATGACAAGCTCTAAACCAATAGGAAGTTGCATTATTTCATCCAATCCACGAACTTCCAGAAAAACTATCCACCCTCCAAAGTCCATACAAAATCCAAAACATAGATTAATCTTTAAAGGTTAAAGAAATAAGAAGCAACAAAAGAAATAAGAGCAAAAAAAATAACGTAAATATGGCTTACAAATCGAAAGAACCAATTTCTGAAAACCGGAATGAGGCGTGGAACGACTTACCAATCCACTTGAGGGGAAAAAATTCAATCCCGTAACTCAACTTCAATCTAACGGATGCAAATTTAACCAAAAATAAACCACTAAATAAATAAATTTAAAGAGAAATTTGAAGACAGTCTTCCCCATCGAAGTATGAGCAGAATCTGACAGGCTGATTTTTTGTTATTAGAGACCCCTGAACAATTCAAAAGAATTTTGTTTAAAAAAAATAATCAGCGTAGAAAAGAAGTATCTACCAAGTAGAATTGCAAGTAAAAATAAAAGACTCCCTCTTCGAAGCAAACCATTTCACTCCATATAGAAATAACCCTTACTCCTCCTGAAAAACTAACAAATAAGGTTATGTAAATCCAAACAAATACATAGGAACAAGATGAAAAATTTCAGCTGAAATATGCGAGCAAATATATCAACATCAAACACTTAACACAGTCTACCTGGGAATCGTGAAAAGCCAAGGCTTCATCAACCTGTAAAAGCCAAAGCAACCGACATAAACTAACCAAAACCTAAATACAATAACACCAAATAACATAAACGAATATAAGGAAACCATTAACAAAAAGAATAAGAGCAAGGAACTTATTTTACGTACTAGAGGTTGGTTCATGGGCCTTCTAACGAATGTATGCCCTTCCTGATATAAGGAAAAAGATATCAAATTTAAGACATTGTATACACAATCCCACCAACAAACAATAATTGCAATTAAGCAGTAGCAGCGAGTTAGAATACAAGTCTCCTTTCCCAGGAAACCATCTCACTTCATAAAGTAAATCCAAACTTCCTGCAAAACCATTAATTAAGATGAAGTAAGCCTCTACAACTCTTAACGAAAAACAAACCAAAAAAGAAGAACATAGATGTGGTTTGTAAGTTTATAGTTCCACCATTTAAAATTCAACCTCACTTGTAACTAGTGTAGTATGGCTATAAAGAAACCAAGAAATCGAAGGAACTAAGGAGGGAACTTATTCTTCGTAACAAAGATCAGCTCATACTCTATCCACCGAATGCATCCAATCCCTAAACAGCAATTGAATCATAAGATCGGCATCGGTTTAAAACATCAATATCTGTATAGTCAAAACAAAAACAAAAGAATATGAATCTTCCTTCTTTATCAAATAAAAGCAACTTTAATCCGATTGAAGTAGTCCAAAACGGTCTCCTAACGTCCAAAGTCTTGTATATAAAAGGAAACAAGAACGAAGAAAAAACAATCCAACAAAATATGGGGTACATAAGAAAAAATAAGTAACAAGAAAAGAAACAGAGACTTAATGGCTTAGTTCTTGAATGAAAAAGTTTCAAACAAGAATGAGATTGTAAACCCGCCCATAAAACCTCAAAAAATTAAAAAGGAAACAAGAAAGAAGGAAAAACAATCCAACAAAATATGGGTTACAAAAGAAAACAAAAGTAACAAGAACAGAAACTGAAACAGAGACTTGATGGCATTGAACGAAAAAGTTTCAAATAAGACTGAGATTGTAAGCTCACCCATAAAACCTCAACAAATTAAAAGAAAAAAGAAAAGAAACAAGAAAAAACAATCCAACAAAATATGTGTTAGAAAAGAAAAGTAACAAAAGCAGAAACAGAGAAATGTGGAAGAGAGAGATTGCAGGCGAAGGATTTCATCTGGCATGCAATGTGGATATCTGACATTAATAAACCAAAGATGAAAAGAAAAAAGAAAACAAAGATCGCTTAAAAAAACAAGAAGATAAACAGAAACTTAAAGTTAGAAGAAGAAGAAGAAGAAGAAGAAGAAGAAGAAGAAGAAGAAGAAGAAGAAGAAGAAGAAGAAGAAACTTACAGTTAGAAGAAGAAGAAGAAGAGGAAGAGGTGGGTTATTTCGGTGATGGATTCAAATTAAAGGATAAACGCATTCAGTAGAGAGACTAGAGAGAGAAACAGAGTAGCAAAAGAGAGAGAAACAGAGAGCAGAGAGAGAGTAGACGGTTTGTTGGAAACAACTGTATAATATAATAAGGCTAAAATTTTAACTAATTTTGGTGGTGTTATTTTCAGTCTTAAACATCTCCGTCTGATTTCTTTCTAAGTTTAACAGAGCTTTGTTGAATAAAAACTCTCTCTCTCTCTCTTGTTTTAGTGAGAGGGAGTGCGACACTGGAACAATGGAAGTAAATCACAGTGGAGTGTTCTAGAAGAAAGGGTCACGTGAAATGACTAAAATGCCCTTAAGGTTGTCCTTCCTTTTCGTTGTCCTATATAAGAGCATCTCCAATGTAAAGTCCAATGCAAAAGTCTTATTAGATAATGTCTTATCTACGTGGCATGTCTTATAAGACAATGTCTAATCTACATGGCAACAAAAGCTTCACAATAGACATTATTGAAAAAAATGATCTTCAATGCAAATGTCTTGGGATGACTTTTTAACTTATGCGGCATTTCATTTTTGAATGGGTCAAACTTATTTTGTTTAAAAAGTAACTAAAAGTTTTGGTGGGAAAAAAATTGCTGATGTGGACCGTAAGACATTATGAAGATGAATGTCTAGAAATAGACATTCTACTTCACAATGTCTAGAATAACTACTGCCCCATCATCATCACATCCTTTCTTCACATTAGTATTGGAGAAGGTTTTTTAAAAAGAATGTCTATTTATCCTACGTGGCAGTCTTATTTTACCACATTCACATTAGAATTGGAGATGCTCTAAAAAAGAATTAACATTACATATTAGAGGCAGGATAATTTTTTTTTTTTGGTACAAGGGACTATTGCCTGAATTACAATGACAAGGTGAAGATACACTGCTAAGGTGCTAATCACTAGCAATGGGTGTGTGAGAAGCATAGAGACACCCCCAAAATCATCAACAAAGTCGCCACCATGGACGAAGAGAAGTCGTCACTACGGACGGAGAGAAACTCGCCACCATAGACGAAGAGAAGACACAAACTCCAACATAATTTATTACATATGCCAAACCTTGTGGCAATATCACGGCCTGCAAGGTTTGAACCCATAACCTCCTATGTCATAGGGAGGGACGCAAACCAACTGAGCAAGCAGTTGTTTGCAAAGCCAGGATATATATAGGCCCATTATATAGCCCAAACATGACCTCTCCATCCTAGCACTTATTTTTTAATTTTTCAATGGTACACGTGGCGAGCCAAATACCTCTTTTGAGCCGGCTCACTTTATATGCTATAATGCTCGGCTAAAAGTAGGTGAAAAATCAGAAGAGAAATGATACACCTACACCGAGCCATACACACGCCGTACACGGCGCTGACGTGGCCGGTGAGGTGTTGAGCAATGTTTGATCCTGCCATCTGACACGTCATCGATGACGCGTAGAACACATTCAAATTTTTTCGAAAAAAATACTGAATCTAGCGCGGATTTCAAAATCTTTTTTAACCCTTAAAAACAGATCTATCTTCTTTTCACTCAACAATTTCTAACCCTAAATCTAAAAGAGAAGGGCGGCAGAAACCTAGGCGCCGTCTCCACTCCGGCAGCTTTCTTCCTTTCTCGTCGCTCATCGCTCATCACCGTCACCCCTCGTCGGCGTCAGGAGTAGCGCCGACGACGTCTGGTACACTCTCTATCTCTCTTTCTCTCTCTACTAGGGTTTCAACTAATAGATCTGCGCTTAATGGCTATGGAATCTAGTGTTTTTTATCCTTTGTTCATTTATGGTAATTTTTTCTAGATGAAGAACAGTTTCTAAGTATGGGTTTGTTCCAAAATCTCTGAAATGGTTTAGTTTGATATAGGTATGAAACATTGAACAAATATTGAAACTTTCTGTTCTTAAAAGATTTAGGTGAAAGATTTCTTCTTCTTTTTTAAAGCGACTTGAAAATGGCTTCTTTTTTTTTTGTTGGGTGTTCATGTATGCTTAAATGACCCAGATTCTCTTGTTTTAACTTCTAGGCCTGGGGCATTTTCGTTTCTTTCGCTCCTTTCATTTTCTCAAGACGACAAACCCTACCACCGTCCGGGAGGCCTTTTGTCGTTCGTCGCCGGTAAGCTCAAGACGCTCTCAAACCTGCCATTTTATGCGCCATCTTTGTTTCAGGTACTCTCTCTTTGTAAATCCCTCATTTTTTTCCTATTTTGAAAGAACCCTAGCAAAAATAAAAATAACAAATACTGTCCTCGTATTACGCATCCCCTCTAATCCAATCACATGAATGAGTTCCATCACATAGTCAGTTTTTTCCTTGTAGGATGCACTGTATATTTTTGTTCATTGTAAATTTTTTTTTTCTAACAACGTTTATGTTTGTTGCATAACTTTTTTTCTTGTAGGATGCTCTGTATTTTTTTGTTTGTTGTAAATTTTTTCTTCTTCTAACAATGTTTATTTGTGTTGTATAGATTGGACTCTTATTTACAGGTCCTTTCCAAGCTTTTCTTGGAATACTAAGGTGAAAGTGAAGATCTGTTGAGAAGATTGAAACCATTCGAGAAATTTTGGACAAATCTTTGTGCACCATTTTTTTTCTCTCTTTTTTTTGTTGTTTCCTTTTCTTATTTATGTACTGTAATCTTTATTGTATCGGATAACCCTATGAATTGCAATGGAAATAGTTTGAATTGTTATTCAATTTTTTTGTATGCTTAAAAAATTGATCTCATTGATCTCATCATAACCCTAAAAATACAGATTTAGATGGTTCAGATAATTGTCAAAACCAATTCAATTCCAAACCTTCTTGACATTTGGGATGCAAGAATTATACAATTGTTGATATATTAGAAGAACACTATCTTTAATCTAATAAGATTGTTAATGTGGATAGAAGAGCACTCTGTCTTTAATCTAATAAGATTGCAAATAAGATTGTTAATGTGGATATATTGTTAATGGTGTTATAAAATTGCGTAAACACCAACCTAGTTGAAAAACCGATTGAATCAGAAACCACTAAATTTGATCAGTGGGATGGTTGGATATCAGTTAAAGTCATAATTCAGAAATATAAATCACAGTAGTACATTTTAGGAGAAATTTTTTTCATATATCTCATATCATTTAAAGGAACTCAGTTTCAGATTACAAACGAGAGGGACTACTCCAAAATAATTTGGGGAAGTCGTTAACTCTAAAACAAAAATACATCAAATCATATTGTGTGAAACAAATTATCTTCAATATATTAACCAACTCTCTTCAGTTACTGTTCTTCATTAATTAGTTTCTTGTCCAGCATAGCTTCAACCTTCATTCAACATGGTGATTCACAACAACCATTTGAGACCTGCATAAAAAAAACATACAATTCAACCCATAGTTTTTGGGAAAGAAACTACATAAATAGAATCAGAGAATCTGGGTCATCTATGGATACATGAACACCCAACAAAAAAAATAATTTCAAGTCGGTTTTAAAAAAACATTTTACATGGCGGTAGAACAGAAACTTATCTGCCAAAAAGTTGAGTATTTTTAGAAACTTCCAAGTAAAAAAATTTGGCTCAAGGAACTAGAGTTTCACCCATTAGAAAACAACCCACATAAAGAAAAAAAGAAATCTTTCACCTAAATCTTTTAAGAAAAAAAATCTTTTAAGAAGAGAAAGTTTCAATATTTGTTCAAAGTTTCATACCCTTAGCAAACTAAACCATTTCAGAGATTTTGGACACAGACCCATACTTAGAAACTGTTCTTCAAGAAAAAAATACCATAAATGAACAAAGGAAAAAAAAAAAAACTAGATTCCATAGCCATTAGGCACAAATCTAAGATTAGTTGAAACCCTAGTCGAGAGAGAAAGAGAGGAAAAGTAAAGAGAGATAGAGAGAGTACCAGACGTCGTCGGCGCTACTCCGGATGCCGGCGCTACTCCGGACGCCAGTAAGGGGTGACAGTGATAAGCGACGAGCGAGGAAGAAAGCTGCCGGAGTGGAGATGGCGCCTAGGTTTCTGCCGAGCTTCTCCTTTAGATTTAGGGTTAGAAAATGTTTTGAGTGAAATAAAGAAACAATTTTGAGTGAAAAGAAGATAGATCTGCTTTTTAGGGTTAGAAAGAGATTTTTGAAATCCGCGCCAAGATTCAGTATTTTTTTCAAAAAAATTTGAAGGTGTTCTAACACGTCATCGATGACATGTCAGATGGCAGATCAATCATTGCTCAACACCTCACCGGCCACGTCAGCGCCGTGTATGGCGCGTGTATGGCTCGGTGTAGGTGTATCATTCCTCAAATCAGAAAGTACAAGGGCTTTTTAGCTCTTCGATGCCCTCCTCTCTCCATCACTAACGGAGCGGTGAAAACTTTTTTCCCCAAAATCAACTAGGTTTAGTGCATAAACGAGATCTGGATGAGCGGTGGTCGTCGGAAATCTTGACGTCTTCTTCTTCTTCTTCAAGTTCGCCGGAACCAGATTATATGGCGCTTTTATCTTTTTTATTTTGTGTAGCCCTAAAATTGGGTTATTTTTCATCCCTTAGTCCTAAATCTTCTTCTTTTTCTAATCGGTTCGCCGGACTCAAATCCGATGGAGTTTTTTTCTCTGTAAAGCCCTAAATTTTTCTATGCACGAATGTTACTGAATGTTTTTGTTTGATGCAATTCTTCTCAATTTTTTTCTTTGATTGCAATCATATTCAAAAAGGAGTCATTAAAAGTAGAATATCGATTCAGTCTAAAAAATCTAGTAAATACCTTAGCCTTCTGGATTACAATTTGTGCCTCGAAGATTGGGGAGAACATATATGCCTTATAAACTCAACAAACTCAGTAACTTAAACGAACTCAGAAATTCTGATCCGGACACATTATTAGTTGAGAAACTCTGGCGGGATTTGGAATTTTTCTTGCTTAAAAAGGTTTTGATAATAGTGTACTCCATATCTTCTTTGGTTATACAAAGTTGAGATATTTAAGAATATCAATCCAAGAGAAGTGTTGTTCTATCCGGATTTTTAAAATCCCAAGTACTAAGCCTTTTATTGTAGCCTGGGTATGCTGGTGCTGTTCACTATGAAGCTGCGAAGCTACCGGAGTTCAGACATTGGGTATCGGCTTGATTATGGTTACCTTCTTTGGTCTATGTTTCCCGGTTGCTTGTTGTGATGTGTAAACCCTTTCCCTCAATCTCTATTCCTTACCTTCTCACCCTTCTTTATATTTAAATCTAAAAAAAAAAAAATTGCCCTCTCACCCATCTTAAACCAAATCCTCCATCTTGGCCATCAAGTGCTTGACAAGACTTCCAGACCCGGCTTAACGCCAGAATTTTCAACATTCATTGCCACCTACCCCCTGCTCTGGCCTGATCGACTCTAGATCTTTTCTGCTGAGATTAACTATCTCCGGCTCCTTTATTTAGCATCCTTTTTCACCCCCTCTGCAAAGTGATGATGAGTTTTGGATTCAACAAATCTGCTCTCTTAAATAGCACGCGTCAACTTACAGGTTTAAATGTGGTGGATTTAACTGATTTGATGTGGATCCTAATCCTCTCAAATCTCAATAGATTGTGGAAGTGGTTATTCTTCTCTAAATTTAAAGAGAAAAACCAACCAAATATGGTAAGATTTGAATATCCGAAAGTGGTAAAGGAATTGATTGAACAAATAGAGTCAAACTTATTGATCCCGGGAAAAATCTCACCAACTTTGAAGCATTCGGAGGAAGTTATTCAGAAATGCTCCGAGGACCTACAGTTTATCATAGTAGGAAGAATCTGCTGTCCAGTCGCTTTGCACTCTATCAAAGTACAGAAAGGAGCGAGAAAAGCATGGCAAATGTCTGAAGACTCGGAGGTGCTACCCATTGACGATATTAGAGAGGACAACCGTTTTATCTTTCGAGTCTTTGACCTATCAACTCTCAACTGTATCTGAGTAGGCAAGCCATGGTCCATCAATGGTCACCTACTCATCTGAGGGAATATGACCAGGCGGTGCACCCAACACTCATCCTGATGGAGACGGAATGCTTCTGGGTTAGTCTGAATAACCTGATGCCCCATCATCACCACCATGGAGTCCCACTGATGATCGCTAAAATGGTCGGTGAAGTCCTTGAACTTGACCCACCATCTGGATTTCCGATCGGTAGACAAAGTGTCAAAGCTAAGGTGCGTATCCAGGTAAAAGAACCCATGCCAAAAGATGTAGCCCTCGACCTTGGTCATCTAGGCACCTTTTCAGTTGACCTCTACTACGATAAACTCCCGGGCTCTTTGTGCAAGGTCTGTCGTGTCCTGGATCATCCAAAAACCATCTGCTTTGACCCAATAACCCTACTGCAAACAATCCTACTGTGCTCGACACGGACTTCAACGACATCATCGACCAGTCGGCGGTCATAGATTTCAATGGGGTTTCTGTTGAGATCGATTGGCTGGGGGAAGGGTTAACAGTGTGGGCCCCTCAAATGGTCCTGACTGCCAGTTCACCTCTGATCCAAACCTTGGTGCTTTCCTTAACACCCAACATCCTTTCACAGAAAACATCAGCAATATCCCTGACAGAAAAGGAAAAAGACCCCGGTTCTCCTTTGATGATCTAAACTCAGGAAGAGAACTCCAAGCAATGACTTTGCCATCAACCAGGCTTTTGGGCCTCCTACCCAACTCAAACCCACTTTTAATACTAATCTACACCTAGGAGCCCAATACCAACCTTTTAACTCAGGCATCGAAGTTCCGCCGAGCTTTCATCCACCCACCTTCAACAACATCCCCGTAGCCCACCCACACCATAGAGCTACCCCCTCTTCCACCCCACCTTTTACACCTCAACCAATTTGGTCACCCTCTCATACCACAGTTTTTCACCCACCCGCAACCTTTCTTCTTCAACCCCACTCCTCCCATCCAAGACCACCCTTCTACTCAGGCCGACGATACCCAGGGGAAGCTGCCAAGCAGGACTAAACTATACGCCTAATGTTTTCCAGGAAGACATGATCCAAAACTCATCAGATCTAGCCGAAGCCTATTCCAAATCAATGGGTTTCCCTGGAGCAGAGCACGACTAAATACTCCAGGAAATCTTTGGTGATCATACTGATGGGAGTTACCAACCTGTACGCATCCAAGCACCCATTGATGAGACTCCTTCCCTCAAAAAAGAGAGTTGAAAGCCAAGAAAGAAAAGGGCAATTGCGGAGATCAAACTCCCACATCAGATGATGGTTTCACCCACCAAACCTCACCCTGCAGCCACTGAAAATAGTGATCTCACATATCACAACAAGCTGCCAGAAACCGGCAAACAACATGGTCAGCCCGATTCCACTGTCTCTTCAAAGGAAACTTCGCAGACTGATCAGATTAGCATCGGCCCCCAGGTACGCACCTCTAACTATCCTTCCCTTACAAATTACTTTAGTCTTTTTTCTGTTGATGAGTGCTCATGTAGCTTACATTCATCTCCTTATTGAACATGGCTGCTCAGTTATAGACGCCCTAAATTTCCTTTATTCTGGTTCCAGTCTTTGTCATATCTGTTGTATCCACAATTGCTACACTATTATAGCTGTTAAATTGTATCCCAATTTACCATCTAACACCACTTGTGACAAAATGAATATGCTAGCTTGGAATTTCCAAGGTTGTGGTAGAAAACTCACCAGAAATCATCTCGCATCTCTTGTCTCCTCTATTTCCATTGATGTGGTCTTTCTCAGTGAAACAAAAATGAATGACTCCTCTGTGGATCAGCTCTTAAGACGATGTAGACTACCCAACAGATGGATACAACCCTCTCATGATAAAGCAGGAGGCTTAGCTCTTGCCTGGTCAAACCATTTTCAAATTGAAGTCATCCACAGTAAAAAAAAAATTATGATTAACTCCATAATCACTCAGGCTGATTCTGGGGAAGAATGGGTTCTTACCTGTTTCTACGGAAACCCTTACAAGGGCAGTAAGATTAAATGTTGGAAGATAATTAAAGAAATGGCAACCCAAATTAACAGTACTCCGTGGCTGGTCATCGGTGATCTGAATGTTATTTTTAATCAATCCGAAAAGCAGGGAGGTACCTCTTTCCGCCCATCAGAGGTTGTAGATATCATAGCTATTGTTGACCAAGTTGGTCTTCTAGATTTGGGTTTCACTGGTCCACCATTCACGTGGTCAAATAAGAGGGATGGCTGGGCGAACGTCAAATGGAGACTTGACAGGGCTCTGTCAAACCCTAATTGGATTAGCACCTTTTCCAATGCCAACCTAACCCATCTCTCCCCAGTCGGATCGGACCATTCTCCTCTTCTCTTGGAACTCAACAAGCCTCACAGTGCTAGCCCTAAACCTTTTAAAGTTTTTAGCATATGACTCCAAGAGCAATCCTATTTAGATCTTATATCTACATCTTGGACCAAACCTTAACCCGACTCCCTGGGCTTCAAGGTGGCCGCTAAACTAAAAAACTTAAAGTACGATTTGAAAATTTGGAATAAGAATGGTAACATCCAAAACGAGATTAAAAACTTAAAAATCCAAATTGAGGAATCTTTCGCCTTAGGGAGCACGATAGATGAAAATGCTCTTTTTTAAAAACCTCATTGGTCAGCTGGAGCACTGGTATGACTATGAGGAGGCTTTCTGGAAAGATAAATCTCGAGAAAATTCTATAAACCTTGGGGACAGAAACACCAGTTTTTTTCATGCTTCTGCCACTAACAGGTATAGAAGAAAGAAAATCCTCACTCTCAAAAATGGATCTGGAATTTGGGTCTCCAATCATGAGGAATTGGGGAAGATGCTAACATCCCACTTTCGGGATATCGCAACAACCACCCATATCCTCCTCTAAACCCTGACATTCTCTCAACCATCCCCTGTTGGGTAACTGAAGATTTCAACACTCAACTCACCCGAACCCCCTCAATGGAAGAAGTTAGGTCCACCCTCTTTAGCATGGCCTCTGCTAAATCTTCAGGGCTTGACGGATACCCGGGTGAATTCTTCAAATCGTGTTGGGATACAACCGGGGAAGATCTTACTAGCATGGTTCAACAGTTTTTTACTTCTCATTTCCTGCTAAAAGAAATTAATCAAACTTTTCTAACTTTAATCCCAAAAGTAAAATCCCTACAAACTCCAGCCGATTTTAGACCAATTAGCCTATGCAACACATCCTACAAATTAATCTCAAAGATTCTGGCTAATAGGCTAAAATCGCACCTTAATCAAATGATCTCCCCTTTCTAGTCTACTTTTATCCCGGGCTGACAAATTATAGACAACATTGTCATTACCCACGAGATCATCCGAACAATGAAAAAGAAAAAAGGAAAATATGGCCTCATGGGATTAAAAATCGATATTTCAAAAGCTTTTGATAGAGTTGAATGGAGTTTTCTTATTTCCATTATAAAGAAAATGGGCTTCTCGGACCATTGGTGTGACCTAATTCACCAATGCATATCCACAACCTCTATCTCTGTCCTACTCAATGGCTCTCCCTGCAAAAAAATTTCCCCTACAAGAGAGCTTCGCCAAGGGGATCCTATAACCCCCTACCTCTTTATCCTCTGTATGGAAGTCCTGTCTGGACTCCTACAAAAGGCGGACAATACGGTCCAAATTCATGGTATCAAAGTTTCGTGAAGAAGCCCATCAATATCCCATCTTCTATTTGCGGATGACTGCCTAGTCTTTGCTCGTGGTAGCCTGATTGAAAGCAGGAATCTAGTGGACTTGCTTAATTCATTTGGACAAGCTTCGGGACAAATGATAAATTTCCAAAAATCAGGAGCTTTTTTTAGCCCAAATCTTCCAAGCAGACATTGTAGAGTCATCACTAGAGCTCTGAGGGTCAGAAAAATAAATTTAAATGACAAATACCTGGGAGCCCCACTTTTTATCGGGAAATCAAAAATTAAATGCTTTGATAATCTTGTGGATAATTTTGAGAAGAAACTTGAAGGTTGGAAAGGAAAACTCCTATCCTAAGCTGGAAGAACCACTCTTGTTAAAAGCACCTTAGCTTCTCTCTCCATTTTTCAAATGTTATGCTTCCCCGTCCCCCAAAAAATTCTAAATAGACTGACAGCTCTTCCAAGAGACTTCTGGTGAGAGAAAAAATAAGGTAAAGGCTTATACCTCAACGTCTGGACTTCAATTTGTACTCCACGTACCCGGGGGGCCTTGGCATTCGATCTCCTTTTTAACGAACAAAACTCTCCACTAGAAACTAGGGTGGCGCCTTCTCCAAAATCCATACTCTCTTTGGGCCCAAGTTTTTAAAAAAAAAAATTCCCAAATGGGACTCCCCTCACGGTCTCAAATATTTCAAATACCTCGTGGATCTGGAAAGGTATCAAGCAAGGTCCAAGTCAAATTAAAAAATTCATCATCTGGCAACTGGGAAACAACTCAAACCTAATGATTTGGGATGATTACTGGATCCCTCAAAACCCCCCTCCCATTTCCAGACCAACCACCTCATCTACAACCCCCCAAACACCATTTCTGACATTATTGATCCTCAATCTGGTAATTGGATAAATCAGATGCTCCAAGACTGCTTTGACAGACAAATAAGAGAAATCATAATGCGTATCCCTCCCCCGACCAAGACCAACCTAAATGGTCTCTTACCAAATCAGGAACCTTCTCCCCAAAATCTCTTTACCAGACGCTTTCCACCACCACCAACCCATTACCAAATACATTCAACTGGAAAAAAGTTTGGTCCCTCAAGATTCTTCCAAGAATCCAGCTTTTCATCTGGAGATGCCTGCAGGACATCGTGCCGGTTCGTGCAAAGCTAGGTCAATTCATTAACATACCTTATGTTATGTGTCCCATGTGTAAGAAACACCCAGAAACAATTACCCACCTTTTAATGGAGTGTGACTTTGCAAGGGCTGTTTGGTTTGCAAGCCCATATGGACTATTACTGCGCACGGTCCGGAACCATAACATTATCGACTGGTTTCTTCAATGGTTCACAGATTTATAGGATTGGGACGACAATGATCACGATTGGGCAGCCATCTGTGCAATCTTTTCATGGCATATATGGAAAGCACGATGCTCTACTGTATTCCAAAGTAAAAGCATCAGCCCTCTTCACTTAGGAAGAGAAATTCTTAAAGACCTTTCTCAGTATGCAAATCCTAAGGAACATATCAGTCGCACACTTCCATACATTGCAAGCATAGAACCACCAACACCAGCATCTTGGTCCCTGCCAAATTTTGATTACTTAAAGATAAATTTCGATGGATCCTTTACTGAAACTAATCTGGCAGGGGGTTCCGGCTTTATTTGTTGTGATTCTACAGGTACTTTCTGTGGGGCAGGTGCAGGTCCAACCTTAGTTCTCTTAGCTGGTGAGGCAGAAAGCGCCGCAGCCCTCTCTACCATCACATGGGCAAAAGAAATGAGCAAAACTAATATCATCCTAGAAGGTGACAGCAAACAGGTAATTGATTATATCAATGGATCGGGAGGAGACTATTTCGAGTGGAGATGCAAACCAATTCTGGACAAAGTAAGAGAGCTCAAAGCCACAATTCCAAACTGCCAATGCAACTACACAGCGCGTGTAGGAAACAAAGCAGCAGACACCCTCTCAAAATATGGGCGGAGTCTATCTTTACTTACCTTTTGGATCAATTCTCATCCCCTTTTTATTACTGATGTAATCAATATGGACTATGTTACAATGTTGGGTCACCAGCCACTTAATACTTAATAGATAATAATTTCTTTTGCCAATATATATATATATACGGAAAATGTAAAAAAAGTCCTTATTTTTTAGGGGACCAATGATTTTAATCCCTCACTAAAATACTTTTATAATTTTAATCCTTATTTTTTAAAACTTTATGATTTTAGTCCTTAAAAAATTATAGTGTTATGATTTTAGTCCCTAAAAATTTAAAAAATGTGTAAACTAAGTTTTAAAAAATGCCTAAGATACCCTTGTTCACTTTTTTTTTTTTTTAAACTGGAAAAAAAGTGCAAGTCTGAACTTGCACTTGCAAGTCTGAACTTGCACTGCAAGTCTGAACTTGCACTTTTGAAAAATTTCAGATTTGGACTGCCGGTGAGGAGTTCACAGCCGCCGGTCGCCGGAGAAAAGGTCGTCGGTCGGAGGTCGGCCGGCCGCCGGAGAGTCGGTCGCCGGAGAGGAGGTTGCCGGTCGCCGGAGTGGAGGTCGCCGGTCGCCGGTCGCCGGAGTGATGAAGTCGACCGTTAATGATTTTTAGATATGGGATATATTTGGAATAAAATATTTTTAAAGGTTAGTATTGTCTTTTTAAAAACTAAGGACTAAATTCACAAATGTTTTTAATCCAAGGGATTAAAAACATAAGGGTTATAAAAATAGGGACTAAAATCACAAAACCCCTATATATATATATATATATCTTCTTCGGTTGATTTTGGGGAAATTTTTTTTCAATCTCAAGTTGGTGATGGAGAGAGAGGAGAGTATTGAAGAGATTAAAAGCCCTTGTGTGCCTAGCCGATAAAGTAAGCTGGCTCAAAAGAAGTATTTGGCTCGCCACGTGTCATCACATACACCGTTGAAAAACTAAAAAACAAGGGCCAGGATGGAGAGGTCATGTTTGGGCTATATATTGGGAAAAAACAAAAAATGGGCATGAGAAATTAGATGTTTGAAATACATATATATAATTGTTGTATTTTTTTTTTTTTTTTTTTTTTTGTAATTTTGTTAGTAAAAACGTGATTTTGGGAGTCTCTTTTGAAAATTGAAAGCATAAGAATAACTATTTTGCTATAAAATTTATTGTGGTTTCCTTTTTGTTCTTCTAAGATTTTATTTTTTATATTTTTTAAGTAATACAACTCTTTTATTACTTCCATTCTTATTTTCACGTATTTAAATTTATTGATAGGGTTCTGTTTTTAAGGACAAATTCACACAATTTGTTACTAAAACAACACAATTTTTTGACGAAGTATTCATCAGTTATTTGAAACCGACAGAACAAATTTTATAAAAGGCCCTGCAAGTTGTATAAAATCGACAAATCACTTTGTAATTGTGTTGTCGATTTTACATAACCGACAATCTATTTTGTATTATCGAAATCGGCAGTACAAAATTCAAAAAACTATGTAAAATATTGGTGGCTTTTAAATTTGGGATATTTATTTATTTGTGTGGGACTCCATTGTGGTAGCCGTTTTAGTATAGCTATTATTCTCTGTTTTATTTTGGAAGTGATAGCTACATTTGTTTTTTAATGGCTGATTTTGATTGCATTGGTGATGTTTATTTAGATGGTAGGAATGGAATCAGAATCACAAACCCACCTTCCCTCGTACATTTGCTATTCTACAATTTTTAGTAATTTGGTTGGAGACAAACTATAAAAAAAAAGTGAGGTAAAATAGCATAATACGTGGGATAGATCAAATCCCCACTGACTTCACCAATTCTACTGAGCGGCAACTACAATGACATAGCTAATTATATAGAAAATAAAATAGTGGGATTCAACCGAAAAAATTAAAACCTTGATGAATTTGGTTGGGTGAAAGGAGCTGAATCAACTCGCCCAATTGGCTCATCGTCTTCAATCTAGCCGGTGAATTTTATTTTAATTACTTCGTAGGATGATGAAGTTCACCCATATAAAACATATTTGTTGTAATGTTGAATATACCCATCATTTTATACAGTTCTTTCTAATAAATATTGTTAGGTTGAAAAAAAAAATTCAAAAATAACATAACAAGAGTTTGCAAGTGCAGCTAGCACATCTAGTAATGTCTGTCGTTGATGTCAACTTAGACCCGAATTCTATTCCTGTTAACGTTGAGTTACTGATTTCGTAAAAACATTCTAACCTTTCCAAGAAAAAAAAAAACAAAAAAACATAGAAAGAGCTTCACAACGAAGTAAAATGTTTCATACTGCAACATTGAAGGTCTACGAGTCTCATCATCTTAGATGCACCAACAAGCAACTCTACAGGCTTGGCCAGCCCAAAATCTGCTACATTGGGACAGAATTCAGCATTCAAATCTGCTACTTTGGGCTGAATTATATTCTGTCACTTTTCTAGCAAAAGGAATTATATTCTGTCACTTTGTTATAATGGTTTGTTCTAAGTTGACAAGTTATGTTTAAGGCATTATTCTAAGTACAGCTCAGAAACCAAGTAATAAATGTACTTATTCTGTTTTGCATTTTACTACCCAAGGTGTTGAAGAAGAGTGAAGATGTGGATAGAGCTACATTTAGTTAACCAAAGCAATTTAAATCACATATACTGTTGAGTTTATGATTTTAGCTTTATTATCTTCCTCCAAGTTTGATCCATAGGACTTTTAACTGACTGTGATTATCTGAAGTACTCACTGTTAGAACTTCTGATGATCTTCTTTACTGAGGAACTTAGCTGATCTGATCAAGAAAAAAATTGTCTATGCTTTTTCAGTACCTCTATTGATTCATAATGCCTTTATATTAGTAATAGCAATCAGTTAGTTTAACCTTCATTACTAAATATAGCCATTTTCTTGCATAGATGAGTAATTGATTAAGATCGGAGTAAACGGGACACTTTACTATCGCAAACATTTTACCTTTATAAGTTGTGGGTTGGATTCGGACAATGTCACTTAAGTGAGATAAGGTTCACCGATCATCCTCATGAATGTGAAGATGGCTGCAAACGAAATCTGTACAAAACAAGCAATGGCTGTATAGCTAAATCCAAGAATGATATGTACGTAACAGATGAAAACCAAGATTCCACATAGGAGCTCAACTGAAAATATTATAGCACATTAAAGACATACATAATACACCGACAGAATGCAAATTAAGGTCAGTGTCGCTGCAGCCAAGTTCTTTGAGAAGCTCTCTCAGCTGAAGGGAAAGGACTAGAAATGTGTGTTATCCACAATGCTGTGATGATGTCTGACCTACAATATAAATTAATACAATTAGTGAGGCCTCTTGAATACAATAAGCAAAGGAAAATGTTTGGCGTAAATGCATTAGAAATATAACCATTAACCAGAAGGAGAAGGATTTAGACCAAGTGTACTTAAATACCTTCCAAGGTGAGGAGGTGGAAACCAAGGGACAAACAGGGATTCTCCGATCTTGAACAGACAGATACTTCAGTGACAGCAAAAGGAGCAGGGATTGTTGAAAAAATGCGGTTGCAGAAACTGAAAGATCATTTTGGGAAAACCTTTCTAGTAAAAATGAAAGCTGACAATATATGTTCTGGATAGCAAGGTTTTTTTCTCCAAGAAATGATTCATAGTTTCTACCTTACTGAAACAATGGTTTCTGACCCAAGTAATTTTTCTTTGGAAGTAATTACACCAGAGTGGCTATACTCAAACAGACATGGTGTTCAATTTCCAACATAATTGCTTCACCTCTTTCTAACAGTACTACTTAAAACTTCACGTTCAGGGATCCGCAAAGGCCAGAACCAGACAAACAAAAACAAGATCAAAACATCATCTTTATTACTAGAAACTTATCATATACAAATCTGAACTAAAAATTTGAAGCCAAGAAATTTGATAATTGGGTCTTATGAAAAATCGCTCCGAGGAGTTAACCATGGTGTATCAGAACAACAACCATTCTGATTTTCATTATTTCCATCTCCATTTCTGTGAATTATTTCTTCAATACCTTCAGGCAAATGAGATACAAGCCTAAGAACTGGTTTCCTTGCTGGTAAGACCGGCAATGGTGCTTCTCCTTTAAGCATCCTAGCTGCTTCCTTCACAGTTGGCCTTTTTGTACAGTTTGGATGAACACAAGAAAGACCCACCATCAGCATTCCCTCCATCTTCCTCTTATCAAACCTCCCCATCAATCTGTAATCTGCAGCTTCAATCAATTTTCCCTCAGCCCACTTCTTCCATACCCAATCGACTAGGACGATTCCCTCATTATCTACCGGCGGCCTCCCTGTGGCCACCTCCAACGCCACCACTCCAAAGCTGTAGACATCAGTCTTTTCAGTGGGTACACCTGAATGTACATACTCAGGTGCAAGATAACCCATAGTTCCTGCAGGTATTGTTGCTTCCCTTGTGGTGCAACTACGTTCATACAGCTCTGCCAAGCCAAAATCCCCGAGTTTTGCATTGAATTCAGCATCGAGCAATATGTTACTTGCTTTAACATCTCTGTGAATTATCTGTTTTTCACACTCTTCATGCAGATAAGTGAGCGCGGATGCAACACCAAGAACTATTTTCAGTCTGTCTTCCCATTTGAGCATTGTTGGTGAATCAGAAGTATTGTATAGGAACTTATTGAGGCTTCCATGGGGCATGTACTCATAAACTAAGACTAACTCATTTGCCTCACAACACCAGCCTTGAAGCTGAAGTAAGTTCTTGTGTTTCAAGCAACCAATCATTGCTGCTAATTCATTAGTAAAGGGGTCACCGAAGGGATCGATCTTATTGATCCGACTGAAACGTTTGATTGCCACTTCCTTGCCAGATGCAAGGTGTCCTTCATAGACCATTCCCGACCCACCCTCACCGATGATTCTACTACGATGGAATCCCCTAGTTGCTGATTTTATCTCAGCCAGTGACAGTCTTTTGGGTACTTGCTTCAATTCAGTTCTACAAAGTTGCTTAGCCTCACTTCCCTTGACATCAATCCTTTTCTTTCTGTTCAGATACCAACTCATACCCCCCACAATCACTGAAACTAGAATGAAAAGTGCTGCCCCTCCAAATCCAAGAGCTAGTTCTCTTCTCTTGCTTCTTTTTGAAGGAAAATCAACATCCTCATTTTGAGAATCATCAGGAATACACATAAAACACCCACCTTCTTCCCTTGTATCAAAGGGAGCCACAGAAGGGAGAAACCCAAACGTCCTAAATTCCCATTTCTCGACAAGGTGAAGCGCTGAGCCTTTTCCATTTGAAGCAGAGAATCCAACATACATGAACTCCTCAAGGTGCACAGAAAGATCAATATGGGTGGCAAGAATTGACCTAATAGTTCTGGATTTTGAATAACTGAGCCAGATTTTAATCATCTTCTCAGAATCAATGTACTCGACCCAAACAGTCATTGGTTTTCCAGTTTTGAGATCAAATCCCATTGAAGTTGCATCAACAGAAGCAAATGAAATAACTGAATTTATATCGATACCTATATGATTGTCACTGATGTCTTCAACAGATGGGTCGAAACTAGTATCGAATTCGACTGCGATAAACGATTCTTCAGTGGCTCGAATAGGGAGACCCATATAGCCAAAAGAATTGCCTACTGAATCTGGGTTAGAGGTGATCAGAAAGGTTAGACCATCTCCAAAAGGAGAAGAAGGAGAAGGAAAAGGAGTTATAAAGAAAGAGAAACGTGAAGTGAAAGAAGCTGTAAAGTTTGTTGTAGGATCAAGAAACCTAATTGGGTGACTGTAAATCGCTCTTCCTACACTAATGGAAGAAGATTCTTGGGTGAGGGAAATGCGGCCATTTTCTTTAAAATAAGCATCACCAAGAACAGTGATGTTGTAAATGGAAACGAAACCCAGTGATAGAAATGATGAATTCAAGAAGAAAAACAAAGCCCAGAACAACAGGACTGAAGAAGAAGAAGAAGAAGAAGAAGAAGAAGAAGAAGAAGAAGAAGAAGAAGAAGAAGAAGCCATTGATTTGGCATTACAAATACAAATACAGAGTTCTTGTTTAATGGGTTTAGACAGAATTTGAATGTTAAACAAAGAAATTGCAGAGTTACTTACCTTTGGTTAAATCAGGCTGACCAACAATGGAGTTTCTTGCTTGTGGGTTCCTTTCTTTCTAGTCATGAAAACAATTAAGCTCATAGAGGATTCGAAAGCAAAACCAGTGGAACTGAAACAGAGAGAGTATAGAGAGAGATGGGACCCAGTTGTACGAGTCTCTAATTTTCAATTGTTGCAACCCATTCTTGCAACGGTAGTGCTAGGGCTACCGAAATCCCTACCGAATTTGCTACAGCAGGCACATTTCACGGTGAGATTCATAAAACTTTAGGATGGGATGCGAAATACGAGGAGATGCAAATCACTTTAACCGTTGGATGTTTGAGTGGTAGCAAATTCTGTAGGAATTTGCTGTAACTCAAGCATTACCGTTCTTGCAATTTCGGCACCCATAAGTCCAAAATAGAAGATTTCTTTCACACAAAACCCTTGAACTTTTTTGAGGTTAATTTGGGACTTGACTACAGGGACACCAGATTTTGACACCAAATATTACATCTACTTACTTTATTGATTGGAAACTAATCATAACAGTTGCTGAAAAACATTAATTTCATTTCATCCCCTCATGCCACTTTTAAAAAGCAGATGTAATATTCTTATGTCAAATTCTGGTGTTATTCTAGCAAACGCTATTTTTTCTCTCAAAAAAAAATTTTGTACACTATTTTTGAGTAATACTACACGAACTTCGGATTTGCACCCCAAACAATACCTCAAATTATAAAATTGGTGTGGGGTCTAATTTCAGCCTAAAATCGAATTTTATAATCTGAGGTATTATTTGAGGTGTGAACAATTCAGAAAGTTTGCATACAAGGGTGTAAACATATCATCGTCTCAGATTTTTTTTTTAAATTAAGTTAAACTTACAAAAACTAAAAAAAATATGGATTCAACATGGTTTTAACTCTACAAAATAAAAAATATAAATAAAAACTGTCGAAAAATTCGATTTACCTGATCAATGGATTTTAAGTTTTGGGTCCAGTTTTAGATATGAGGGTGTTGAGACCGAACAATTTTGAGAGTTTTAGATTTGCTCAATGGGTTTTGACGAACTAAAGATAGCCCGAATGATTTCTTTGTATTCTCTTATCCAAATATAATAGCCCTTATCACTCAGTTGCCATTGTCCCTTTTTAATGTCAATAGAAGCCTCCTTTAAAAGTTAACCAAGTTCGTTGTTCAGGGCATTCACAATAGAGGTGTGTTATTGACTATATGGATTTGGTAAGGGCTATCAGTCAAACTGAGGTCAAAATAGTTTGACTACAGCTAAAGTTTCAAAATTGTAAAAAGGTCTCAAACAAATATAGTATTTTATTAAAAAACCCTTAGGATTTTGAAAAGGATATGGATTGTTTCCCTCATAGAAAATAGGGTTTTTGTCCCTACTTCAAAATCAAACTGCCATCGATCAAAAAAACAACCAAACCGCCATCTTCTTCTCCATATATTTTTTTTTTCCTTAATGAACCTCCGAATATAATTTTTCTGTCACCGGTAGCATCACTTTGGTGTTATTAACATTGTGGATGGTGATGAAGTTAGGAAGAAAACTCTTTTAATGGAGAGTTTTTTTCAAAACACTTGGGAAGAGATTATTGGATCTTTCAACCCAATGAAACAAAGAAAATCTGAAGTAATTCAACTTATTAACAAGCCTTTCTTCAATTTTCAAGTTCAAAACTGTTTTTTTTTTTGTTCGCCATTTATTCTAACTGGTATGAGGGATCAATGTTATAAATGTTCTATCTGGTACAAGGAAACAAGATGATAAATGTTCTATCAGTCACAAATGAACAATATGATAAATGTTATACTACGTATAAGTGAACGAAATGATATGTCCTATCATGTACAAGTGAAGAAGATGATAAATGTTCTATAGGGGTACAAGTGAACAAGATGATAAATTTACATTGGTGAATATATTACCATATGTTCATTAGTAGACATATTACTTATGTTATGGCGAACATAATACCACATGTTCACCAGTGAACAAAATGCTCACTAACTCATGCTTTGTACACTCCCTTACTCACTCGTGTGTATTTGTGTTTGAAGGTGGAAGACTATTCAGTAGATGACACAAATATAGATAAAAGCATACCTATTAAACCTGAATGTGACTCTATTGTAATTGACTATACCTTCTTTTCTTTTTTGTTACTGACCAGGTATGATTGGTTTTCATCTAATTTTTTAGAAAATAATGGATTGAAGATACAAAAATATAATCGCTAAATCTCTATTTGGTTGTGTTTAACACATGTAATAGAGACACGAAAAGTTATAACTCATTAGTGTCAAGAAATCGAGAAGAAGCATAATATAGTTGTTGTGACTACAAAGTCGGTGACAACTATAGCTTGAAAAGGGATATTATAATTTGGGGTACATGATAACATGGTGTAAATGAGATCCCATATCTATGCATTTTTGTGATTATGTTGTAT